>APFE031373936.1:39601-76400 GCA_000404065.3 Pinus taeda | reverse complement strand
TCCTTTATATAGAAAGGAGGTTTTTTCATTTGAATCATCCAAGAATTGTTCATTTGTGTAATGTAAAGGAGGTTTCCCTCTTGAAGAGGCTGAATTCTAAGGCGTTGATCTATCTTTTCTATCTTTTTGTGAGCTAGTTTCATAATAAAGCCTATTACCTTTCAAACCCTGACTTCTTTAGATAAAGTTTTAAAGCTCAAGTGAGGCCTTGGAGGAACTAAGAGGGATGCCAATGTCACCACATAAACCCTCTTCACACTTTAGGCCAGCTCTCCTCTAGCTCAAGGGGGGCTTCCCTAGAATAGGATTACCAGAACTTATGCAATAAAATCCAAGGTGAAATGAAGATAAAGTTCTTCGAAAACAATTTGGGATGTTTTAAGAAATAAGATGGATGAGTAGATTGGAGAATAGTTTCTTATCAAGAGGGAAAATTGGATCAAATCAAGGCTCATTGGGAGGTTATTGTAATGAGGAACAATAGCAATTGAGGTTGAAACTTACAAGCTACAACAGCCATTTCCTTGCTGTACTAAACTGAAATATAACTAAGGATAGTATTAGTGCAAATAAATTCCAATACTCATGAAGTTAGGAATAATATGTATGTGCATACATCCTATAGTAGAGAAACATGCAATTATAAACGACACTCCATTGATAACATAAAAGAGGAAGGGAGTGTGCTAACCAATTCATGACTCCATGAGCATATGTCAAGATAATTCCAGCAAGAAGGATAGCATTAAGGTTTAAAAGATGTCCTCACCCACTTAGTGTTTTATTCATCCTCCAAACACATGCAATAGATATTCCATTAAGCTCCTAGGGATTTCCCCCAAATTCAACCATATGTCAAATAGAGAGAGCAAAAACCCTTATATAGGTTTCAACTCTATCTCTTCAATAAGAAAGAAGTATTTGTTTTCCAAGATCTATTAATTCTCCAAGGAATAGCAATAAAACATCATTCTCAACAACATCCTTACTAAAAGTAGCAATGAGTTTTTGAGATCCATATTCTTCTCCAAGAAGAAACAATAAAAATTTCCAAGGATAACAATACAATAATGCTCTCATGTAACCAACCCCATGAGACAAGTCAATGATAATAAAATAATGGAGTTGATTATGCAAAACCCTCCAAGAGTAGCACAAGGAGGGACACATTCTCTAGATGAGTGAATGGTTGGTTAACTATGAGATCAGCTTCCAAATGTCTACCAACCAACAAAGCAAGAAAACAAATATCAAGGATGCGCTTCTCCATGTGGCTTGTGTGGTCAAAATGCAGTGAGGATTTTAAAAATGACAGATTTGAAATTGTTGTAACCCTTTAATATTTATTGAATTCTTTATTTTAACCACTTTTCAGAAATATTATGGCCACTCTGCTTCTAATGGTGTTGATTTGGTAGCAGTTGCGGTGCTCTCTCAAAAAATATTTGCTAATAAGCTAGCACCAAAAGTAACCTCCCACACGTGTCATTCAAAGTTAGTAAGAATACCAAGTGCAAGTGGCATGTGTGGGTGCTCCAAGCCAAAATGCACCATCAAAGAGCATTAATAAATGTCCCAAATATATCCAATGAAGGTTCAGCCAATAATGAAGATGAATAAGAAGCCCACACATGTGCATGCATGCTAAAAATAGGCAAATTCTCTAACTCAGGCCAAAGAAAACTCTATGATGTGGTCTCCAAGGTGTAACCATTTTCCTCAATAAATATGAAAATGGCTATGTGCAAGGAAGAAAAGGTCAACATATCAAATAATAACCCTCTATCTATGTGCAAGGAATAGATACATGTCGACTATTGTTGAGAAAAAGGGTATCTACTATCGAGGAAGTGTTTCCTAGTGCTTTTTTCCTTTGGCCTAGGAAAACACATGAGAAACCTTTTTAGTAAGCGACTTTATGAGTTTTTAAAGTCACTTATGAGGTTCAAAAGTACAAAGTACTTTATTATGTTCAAGTCACTTTATGTTTTTAAAACTACTTTATGAGAAAAAGTACATGGTACTTTATATTATTAAAGTTACTTTATGTGGAAAAAGGTACAAGGTACAAGAACAACATTAAAGTGACTTGGGAGGCTCTTAATGAAGGGGGAGACATGGAAAGGGGGTTAATGGGAGATTAGATCTCCACCATTGATCAAGGAGAGATGAGATCTAATCTCAACACTTGATCACAGGGTTAGGGCTTCACTTCATTAAAGAAGACTGAAAAGGGAGGAAAGGCAAAGGAGAGATCAGCGTTTCTTCAAGTGCTAGGTTGGAGAAGAGGAGGTTGAGAGAGCTTTCAGAGGAGGCTGAGATAGCCAAAGAAGAGAACCTATAACAGTGATTTTGTTGGAGGGAGGTTGAGATAGCAAGGAAGCTGAGATAACTTCTATAAGAGAAGAACTCTCATGCTTCATGTGCATTTGTTGAAGAATTGAAGAAGAGCAGGGATGATAAGAGAAGAGAAGAGGGGGCTATGATAGCCACCATTTGCTAAAGGAGAGATATACAACCGTAGGAGAAGAACACCAACAACGTATTCCCAAAAGAGACAAAGGCACAAATTACAATTTATTAGTCTAACATTTGTTTCATAGACTCAACGAGTTTTTCAGGTGGTTGAGGTTGCAATCTCAGCCTATCTCATAGGGTTGTAAAGTGTTGACAGAGGCACACATTTTGTTGAAGAAATTGCAGACTGTCAGCATGGTTTTTCAGAAGGTGTTAGCGTTAATGTTGCGAACATCGGCATCGAGATAAAATCGACAAAGGTCCATAAAACCAAAAAATCGTAAAAATAGGGAAAATATCGGTAAAAATTGGCAAACATCGGCAAACTTAAGATACCATAAAAATATTTTTAAAAATCAGCAAACATTGGCTAGGCCAAAAAATCATGATTTCAAATAAAATCGGGATGTTATCGAGATGTTCGCAACATTGGTTAGCGCAACCAGTGTTGAGAAATATGACATAGTTTGAGGAGATTGAGCATAAAGTTCGGGGCTTGTGTGTGTATTTCAAGGCAGTTTGACACATTTTCGAAGGGATCTGTGGCATATAGTTCGAAGTGAAGAAGTTTGAAGTGGTACATTTTTCTAGGTGCTGAGATCCGCTGAAGTGACACAAGCTTCAGATGATGGTTCAAACTTCTAGGATGTTGGGACCAGTGTTGTGAAAAGCGCGCGTTTTTCCCATAGGCGTTTTAAACGCGCTTTTTATGGGAAAAAAGCGTCTAAAATTTTTTTTGCCGCTTTTTTGGGAAAAAAGCTCGGGCTAGCGAGGCAACGCGATTTTTAATGAAAAATTGAAAAAAAATGAAAAAAATGAATATTTTTGTACCAAACGATTTTTTCCCGCTTTTTTCCCGATTTTTCCGCTTTTTTCCGCTTCATTCCCCGCGCCGATTTAATCCCGCTCGCGCTTTTAACAACATTGGTTGGGACTAAATTCAAGGGAGAGATAAGTACTTGATGTGTTACTTAATGTTGTAATTAAATCTAAATCTCTGAGATAAGCTAATAAAAACTCCTTCAAATTGGTTTTCCCCTTGTGGTTTTTTCCAGGGTCAGAGATTGACCAAAAATCAAGTGTTCATTTATGTGCATGCTTGTGTGAATTTATTTTATCAATTGTGTGTAAAGATCAGAGGTAGCCTAACATTGTTTTATATGAATGCATATCTATGTTTATATCAGATACATTCAAATGGGTTGTAGGCATTAAACTTTATGTGCAAAGTATACTAAATTTGGAGGGGCTACAGGGACTTGGAATTTTTGAACATGGTATCAAAGCTTCTAGTGAACCTCGACTGATAAAACAGTTTCCAACAAGCAGAAACAACCCTATATACTAGAGATTTGTCGTTGAGAGGGAGGTTGTTTATTCTTTTTCAATGATTGAGAAGCAATGTTGGTTGAGAGGGTTAGATGGCTATTGGTTTGAGGGTGGAAGATAGGTTGAGTGGGGCTGAAAATTTTGGCCCATGGAAGGAGAGAATAGTCTTACTTCTTGAGGTGTGGGATATTGTAGAGAGTATAGTACAACCACTCACTGATTCAGTTCAGTTGGCAGACTTCAACATGCAGAATGTGAATGCTTAGAGGATCCTTCTAGATGCAATCAAAGACCAAATATATCTCATGTGTTGTTAATTTGGTAGCTCGGGGACAAATTCCTTACATTGGACAACCTTCCTCATCAAGGAAGACCCCTTCTAGCCCTTGGAAGAATTTAATATGGTTGGGGAAAAATATATTTTTAATATGGAAACCCACATGTGCTCAAAAGGACAGGTCGGCCCAAAAGAGAAATTGGACACCCTTGGATGGCTATAAATACAAGTCAAGTGACCCTCATTTGGAGACAATCATCAAGCATTCTTCTTTTCTCTTCTTTGGTTTTGGCTTACATAGGTCTGAAATTGTAGGGTCCGAGCTCGCATGTGCGGATTAGGGTTTTTGGTTCACAACCACAGGGTTGTAAAAGGAAGTTTTTGGATGCAGTCGCACGCATACAAGCCTCGACGTGTGGTTGGAATGCTTTAGAGGCACGCATAACAGTCAACTTTGTGCGACTGGGACTTAGCATTTCTTCTAATAGTTGATTACAGATTCCTAAAGTTGACCGCAAATGTTGACAGTTGACCACATGCGTTTGAATCATGATTTTGATCAGTATCATTCTTGGGTTCATCTATGGGATATTGTTTGGTTGGTTTTGTTGGATAGTCTTGTGGGTTTTTTCCCCAGTCTTCGACCAATCCTAGTGTCTCTATGTGTGAATGCTTTTCTTCTATTGTTCCGTTATGTTATGCTGCATTGATGATGATATTATTCTTTCTATGTAATTGCATATGTTGCTAATGATGTTAAGATGTCGTGGGGTGAATTCAGTATAATGCAATTATCTAAGTAAAGAACAATATAGCCCTAAGAAAAATGAACATTTGTCAAGGAGGAGATATGCCTATGAGATGTGGGATTCCCTGATAAAACTTTACCAGAGCAACAATGAGAACAAGAGCATGGTGTTGCATGAGAAATTAAAAAACACCAAGATGACCAAGACTGACACAATGACCTCATACCTTACGAAGATCATGCAAGTGAGAGATGAATTGGCTGTAGTGGGATAGAGTATCCCCAAGGTCTAGTTGGTCAGGACAACATTGGATGGTTTTCCCAAGCAATGGGATGGATTCATAGATGGCATTGTTGCCATATATCACTTTCCTAGTTGAAGCAAGATGTGGGATGATTTCATCTAGGAGGAGACCAGGAGGAATGCCAAGAGTGGTAGTTAGCATGGTGGTGGGAATGACGAGGAGAATGTTTCCCTCATAGCTAAGGTCAAGAAGAAGGCCAAGAGGGGGTCTTCTAGTGGGGCCAAGCAATAGAAGGGAAAATAGGAGTCTGAGAAGGACATGAGCAAAGTGAGATGCTTTGCGTGTAATAGGATGGGTTAGTTTGCCTTCTAGTGTCCCAACAAGAAGGAAAAGAAGAAGGGATTGCAACATCAATTGAAGTGGATGAGTTTTCCACCTAGTTTGATACAAAGTTTGCTTTAGTGGTGAGCCCTACCACTAGTGTAGAGCAGCAAGCTCCTGAGCAGGAGAGCACACTATAGGTTTCAGGATTTTTAGGAGGTGCACAAGGATCAGGAGGATCACCAACTTCTGGAGTGGTGAGAAACACCTTCCTCGGTAAGAGGGAGTGTTGAGAAAAATGGTACTGAGGAAGTGTTTCCTAGTGCTTTTTCCCTTTGGCCTAGGAAAACAGATGAGAAACCTTTTTAGTAAGTGACTTTATGAGTTATTAAAGTCATGTGACTTAAAGTCACTTTATGAGGTTCAAAAATAGAAAGTATTTTATTATATTAAAGTCACTTTATGAGAAAAAGTAAATGGTACTTTATATTGTTAAAGTTATTTTATGTTTATAAAGTGACTTTATGTGGAAAAAGGTACAAGGTACAAAAACAACATTAAAGTGACTAGGGAGGCTCTTAATGTAGGGGGAGACATGAAAAAGGGGGTTAGTGGGAGATTAGATCTCCACCCTTGATCAAGGAGAGCTGAGATTTAATCTTAGCCCTTGATCATAGGGTTAGGGCTTCACTTCCTTAAAGAAGACTAAAAAGGGAGAAAAGGAAAAGGAGAGCTCATTCATTCTCAAGTGCAAGGTTGGAGAAGAGCAGAAGAGAAGAGGAGGTTGAGATAGCCAAAGAAGAGAATCTACAACAGTGATTTTGCTGAAGGAGGGAGGCTGAGATAACTTCTACAAGAGAAGAGCTCTTATTCTTCATGTTTTTTTGTTGAAGAAGTGAAGAAGAGGAGGGAGGAGAAGAGAAGAGGAGGCTGTGATAGCCACCATTTGCTAAAGGAGAGATCCACAATTGTAGAAGAAGAACACCAACAACGCATTTCCCAAGGAGACAGAGGCACAATTTACAGGTTATCGGCCCAACATTTGTTTCATAGACTTTGCGAGTTTTTCGGGTGGTTGAGGGTGCCATCTCAACATATTTTTGAGGGTTGTGAAGTGCTAACAGAGGCACACTTTTTGTGGAAGAAATTGCAAACTATCAACATGTTTTTCAGGGAATGTCAACACAAATATTGCTGAGAAATTTGACACACGGTTTGAGGAGACTGAGCATAAAATTCGGGGTTGCCTATGTGTGTATTTCAAGGTAGTTTGACATATTTTCCAAGGGATTTGTGGCATAGAGTTCAAAGTGAATAAGTATGAAATGGTACACTGTTCTAGGGGCTGAGATTGCTCAAGTGACACAAGCTTCAGACAGTGGTTCAAACTTCTAGGAAGCTGGGACTAAATTCAAGGGAGAGGTAAGTACTTGATGTGCTTTTTAATGCTGAAAATAAATATCCGAGATAAGCTAATAAAAACTCCTTCAAACTGGTTTTCCCCTTGTGGTTTTTTCTAGGGTCAGAGATTGATCAAAAATCAAGTGTTCATTTATGTGCATGCTTGTGTGAATTTATTTTATCAGTTGTGTAAAGATCAGAGGTATCCTAGTATTGTTTTATATGAATGCATATTTATGTTTATATCAACTACATTGAAATAGGTTGTGGGAATTAAACTTAATGTGCAAAACATAATAAATCCAGAGGGGCTACAAGCACCTAGATTTTTTCAATAACTATATCCATGGAAGAGCTGGACGGTCCCATCAGCAAGCAATATAATACAAATAAATATAAATATGCCTCTAAATGTGTGCCAATGATGGGAGTGCTCCACCTAAGTCAATGCTCCAAGTTATAAGGCCATCCAAGTTTTAATAACCCCCAAATAGGGTAGGATGCCTACAACATAGGCTTGATCGGAGTTCAATCATGCCAAAGAAAACCTTTGAAGGATTAGAAATCATGTTAATTTTAGATAACAATGGTATGTTCTACGCTTAAGAGCAATTTACTTCAATTTTTCTTATTAGCCCAATATCAATTTCCAGATTAGCAATCACTTAACATGATAGTAAATGCATGAGGCTTAGATGAATGCATGAGACGTCTAGTAAGTGGACTCCTTTTATCTTGGTTAGTATTCTATTAAATAAATATAATTAAGTGTTAAGGAGTGGACATAGTATTTTGTGTCATTGTCCTTGTTAAACAAATCCTTCTTCCAAGTCCTTGAGGAAGTAGCAAGTGAGTTCCCTCCCTTAATTCATCTTTGGAAATTGAGAGCTTTGATTCACAACCCCAAGGATAGCTCTAAGTCAATTTCCATCAACTTTGGATAGAGATATATCACCATATACCACAATCTAATAACATTTGCTAAGTGTGCCACTTTTAGGAGCCGACGATAGAGATGCACCTCATTTTTAGGTGTCCCCCACACACTAAGATCATAAGACATTATCATTCCCTCTAGAGGGACTCAAGGGGGGCCCTCTGTACTTTCTTCTAGTATTAGGACTGGAGATGCTTGGCCCTCTTTATTAGGGAAATCTTCATCCATAGATCTCAACTCCTGCATGCCATGTCCCACCCTAGGATGATTAAGCAAATCACCTCATACTTCCCTGTTGACTGTCATATCAGAGCAAGAAGTAGCGGATAGAGTTCTAGGTTGCACTAGACAAAAGAATGGTGAGACCTTGGGTTTCTCCTCAACCTCTTTCTTTAGTAGACCAATAGATATTATCAAGATTGGTTTGGAGGTGCCGGATTGTACATCAAGCCACATGTTGTCAGAGTGTTAGAGAGATCAATTCCAAATGGGTCTAGAGTAGAGTGCCTCCCGCCTATTAGAATATCTCCCAGTTTCAGGGGAGCAACAAAGATCCATTTGACGTTTCCTTCTTTTGACCTAGGATGCTAGGATTATCCCTCACTTGTACATCCCCCTAGGATCATTTAGCTGGACCCCTGATGGTTCTAGATGACTTTGACAACGATCCAGTGCTTGGTTCGTCCCCCTTGCCCTCGACCCTCAGAGTCAAGAGATCTTGATATGATCAGCCTCATCATCTGATCTCTATTTCTCACTTGTTCTCTCTTGATAGGGTTTTTAACTTTCCATCTTTCCAGCATTGGACAAACTCATTTAGTATTTTGTATCATCATACCTTTGTCATGGTTTTATGCACATGTTTTAATATTATGCT
Source organism: Pinus taeda (assembly GCA_000404065.3). Classification (NCBI taxonomy): domain Eukaryota; kingdom Viridiplantae; phylum Streptophyta; class Pinopsida; order Pinales; family Pinaceae; genus Pinus; species Pinus taeda. The sequence continues at coordinate 67,748 of APFE031373936.1, read as the reverse complement.
TATGTAGGTTTCTTTCTTTATATTATTTTTTGGCATTTTCTTGGAGTTCCACTTACACTCCCACATTATAGTCACAACGATTGTACTCTTTGGTCCCATTGACCTACTTTTGTGGTCTTTTGTTGGACATCAATAAAATTATCTTATCTTATGTTATGCCATTTCTCATAACTATTCATAGCTTGGATAACTCAAGTAGATGTTTGATTGATGATGTGGGCCGCACAAACAACTGCTCCCCCCTAGAATATAAGGTTCATCTACTTAGAGGGAAGCATGCAATGAGCCATATTCATAATGGCTCTATTCTTTCAATTCACTATTCCATTTTATTGTGGAACAATCTTTTGCCAAGAGATGCCATGATATTCCTCCATGATTAGTCATAATACATTTAATCCCTTTCTTGCTTCTATTTTCACTGATGATTTAAATTATTTGAATTTGGCATTAACTTCATCCTTGGATTCAATGGTGTATATCCAAAGGAAGTGAGAGAAATCATCAGTGAAGTCAAGGAAGTACTTAGCTCCTCCAAGAGGAGTGGGCATAGGTCCATATGTGTCATTATGAACCAACAAAATAGGCCATGTAGCATGCCTTACTAAATCCATATTGAAGGACCGTTGATGGTGTTCACCAAACATATAACCTAACACTGGGTGATTCAAGTTTTGAAAGATCATTAACGATCTTTAGGAAGATGATATGTTGCAAAGATCCAAATTCGTTATGCCCCAAGGTGTCGATGCCACGATGTATTGGTGTCATTGCCATTGGTTGCGAAAGCAAGAAACCCGCTATGTTTTGAAGAGGATGGAGCCTTCCCCAACTTATACATATGTTTGTATTCATCGCAATAACTTGAGGCAACCACCTTAAAACCAACATTCATGTCCTTGATAACCCATTCATCTAAACGAAATTCCACCTTCTTGTTGGTGTGAGTGATGTGGTATATAGAAAGAAGATTGGGTCCAACTCTTGGAACATGAAGAACTTCTCCAAATTTGGTGGTGTCAATAATGACATCACTGCATCTTAACACTAGTAAGGTTGAGTTATCACCAATTACTAATTTCCCTCCACTATGCTATTGCCATTAATTGGAGAGAAGTGTTGGTGTTTGGTCATATGCCTTGTGGCTCTAGTGTCAACAATCCATTCTTGTAAAGTGTTAGGAAGACCAATATCTTGAGTAGGTGTGCATGCTAAGAGTCCATGAGGCTCAACTCGCCTTTATAGACAAAAAAGATCTTGAGGGAACTCTCAAAATGGGACATTGGCCTTGAAAGGGGGTATGGGAAAAACCCTAGAGAATCCTATAAGAGGTGTTGTTCTTGAAGAGAGTTAAACCCTAAAAAATGACCAAAAGAGCCCTAGTTCCACAGTTGAGAAGAGAGGTGCGAAGCCATTAGCCAATAACTTCTTTGGATGAAATATTGAAAACTTAATAGCATGAAAGATGTTTACACTAGCCTTAACTTCATGTTGAGATTTACAAGAGAGACGAAGTGGAACTAACTAGCAAAATCCTGACCAAGCAAAAGATAAATCAGTGGCAGTAGAAAACAGTAGCGTCCTAGAGAATGATAGTACATACATTTAAGAGAGTGAGCTATAGCCATAACCCTAAGAACACATAAGATAGAAATAACTGTAACACAATAACATGCAAGAGAGAGCACGATAGAGAATGCACCCTTGGGCAAATAAGTTATGAAAAGTAATCCAATTAAGTGAAGAAGACAAATGAGGATTGAATTGGTGTATCTATACACCATCCAAGTGGTAGGGCACTAGCCCCAAGATGCCTTGACTAGGTCGGCCTTAGCCTAAAATAGCAGATGTGATTAATGTTGCAACAATGTAATTAACATACAACACGGTTGGCTCATGGGCTCTGTGAATATTAAACCCATAAGTTTAACATTATGTACATAAGCAAACTTTTCATATGTGCTGCCTAATGGTTTGGATTTACATTGACCTGTGTGTAAATTGAATTTTGCATATTTATGTATTTTTAGTAGATTGGTTCCTTAACTCAATTTTCAGGTTGGTTTGGGTCCAGTCTTGATTTGACCATTGTCTGGATTTGGTTTTGATAAACATTGCCTCTGACAAAAGGCCATGGAGCAGCATCAATCCGAACCATAAAAGGAGAGGGCTGAGACTTGTGAAGACCACCATGAAACACAAGGGACCAAGTCTGAGAGGAGCTTGGCCTTCAAGCACTTGACCTGCAACCACAGTGAACAAAGCCAAGGAAACAAAGCAGGGCCAAGACAAAGGTGACAAATATACATGGAATTTCGCCAGAGGAAAACAGAACTATGCTAGAAATCTTAAATAAATGCCAAAAATCTTTAGTAATTGCCAATATAAAAACACAAGTAGTGAAACCCCAACCATGACTATGTTTCTAATTTGCTTAGTTTGTTCTAAGTGCAAAGCAAAGAGCATATGCATATCAAGAAAAGGGTGCCATGGGTGCCATGAAGCGTGTCAGAAAAGTCAGTGAACTCAGAATCAAAGTGGGGAAGTTTAAATGGAACTTAATAAATAGCAAAATTTACCTCTTTTCAAATTGTTGAAGAAATGCACATATGCCGGGAAAACAGAAGCCTTTTTGAATGAAATGAAAGGTATTTGTAGCTGGAAATGACATTTGGACGCAATGGAATAGTCCAGTTGAACCAAAAGTGCTTGTTAATTGTAGAAACAAAACAACTTTTCATGCATGCATGGCACAACCAAGCCTGATCATGCAAAAGATGAGCTCAAACTTCTATCTGCACAATACTCTTTCGATAGTTGTCTATCAAGATCTCAATTAAAAAAGGAGTTAAGCTTCACATACACTTTGACACCATTTTGAAGACACGTATAATCACACAGATCTAACACAGTTTAAATACATTTTTTCAGACACAGATCATAGATAATAACATCATTATTTATGTGGTTTAAAACCCTGAAAGAGGGAAAACAGTGAACGGCACTAAAGGCAATCTGGATTTTATTAATCCAAAGATTAATTCACTTGAATATCTTTTAGATCGATCACACAAAAAATGATCCTCCATCCTCTTTAAATAGAGATCACACAGTGCTTTTTCTAGTTAAAGGCAATCTGGATTTTATTAATCCAAAGCTTAATCACGTGAATATCTTTTAGATCGATTACACAAAAAATGATCCTCCATCCTCTTTAAATAGAGTTCACACAGTGCCTTTTTCTAGTTTATACAGTAGATCAATGCTATTTTCCCTTTTGCATTGAGCCTTAGGAATCGCAACAGATACGAGCCACATCTAAAAGTGACAGACCAGAGATTAAATTCAACAAACAGAGTACCCTAACCAGTGATCGGATTCGTCCACAGCTACGAGCCTATGTGGGTTTCGTCGAGACACGCTGCCTCAGGTCTCTACAAATAAAATTCCCTCTTAGGGGCCAACTTGGTCCTTCATTTTAGGCTGGTTTCATAATGAAAATCATCATATTTGGAGGGGCCGACTTGCACAGCTCAAAACCAATATAAATTATTCAAGATTCTCCTAGATTGGAAATAGTTGATTCAGAAATGTTGCCTTGTATTATGCAGTCACAAATCTCAGCAACACAGTTATAGAGTTGGCAAGACCAGAGCGGATGCCACTGTACAATGTACAGACATGTTTCAGGAATTACTCTTCTTCATATTCCGCCATTTATCCTTCAAGTCAGTAGGTAAGCGTGACTTGTCAAAAATCCCTTTCCCATGTTCCCATATGCGTTTCCACGGGATTCCATTGGTTTGGCCTATCGCAAATTTCTCCATACCTTCCTGTGTGAAAAAAAACTGCCCTCAAAATGAGCCAATGATCCATGAACATGCAACCAAAATGGTTACTAATAAAAACATGCAGAAAGAGAAAAAAAATTAAGCCTGCATTGAAAGGAGGTCCACCTTCAAAGCCTCCTCTTCAGCCTTTGTCCAAACTAACTTATTCCTACGTGCACCATGCAGATGATAGGTTCCTCTGCACATGACAACTGGTATAGTAAATTGTTCTAAAGCAAAAAATATTGAATGATGGCTGGCAGGAATTTAGCTTCGAAACAAATCTTCAAATACAGAAAGTGATGGATTAAAATTTAAATGCTGTGAAAGTATTCAAATTCCTTGTGTCCCAAGATTGTGTTCCTAAATACCTCATTGTGGATTTCCTATTACGTAAGTGGTACTTCCCATCATCACTATTACCATCTTCAAGATCTCCACCATGCATATCATTGTCAGCTCCATTCTGTTCACATGGTAGATCATTTTCAATTCCACCAGGTCTTTTATCTCCACGAACAGAAATTCCAGAACTTTTGCTAAATGCATGTTTTCTCTTGGAACCTGAACTAAAATCACTTGTATGACTAAAAATCTCTTCAGAAGTCTTCATTTTGTTGGCACATGCTTCCCCTCCTTTTTCACATTCCTTATGATTGTTGTTCCGTGTTCGCTGTTCTTTACCTTGGACTGACCTAATATTTAGGAATGCAAGTAATCTCTTTTTGGATTCTATAGCATCTTTCTTTGCTTTTTGGTAAGCTACACGGGCTCTTTTGTAAGAACAGACAAGGCAATCAAAAGTTTCACCTGGAATAGTAGATGCATCTAATTGAAAACATTTTTCATGCACAGCAACAGAACACCCACTGCAAGAAGACAATACTCCGCCTTCTCTACATTTGAAACAAGTCTGTTCCTGACCATCTTTAGATGGTATCAGTAAATCCAATTCTGGTAACTCCGCTGCCTCGAGTAAATTGCGTTCCCTAGTGGTTGTGGCTTCTGAATTGCTTTCCTCGGGTTCATCTGTTTCTCCTTCCAAGAAACAAACCCCATCATCTCTCCTCTCACTACAATGTGAATGACCATTAGAAGTTGACTTGGTGCCACTTGATAACTGCTGTAATTTTTCATCTCCAGAAATGTGGATTTCTAGTTTAGATCCAATATCCCGCATACCATTTCCAGTAGTTGTTTGAGAATCTTTCTGAAAATTCTGTGTTGAAGTGCATAAAGAATTGTTCTGGCAACCATTTTCCGAAACACTATATGTTTTTTCAATAATGCATTCACTTGTCTTTTCAATATTAGACTGAGAGCTATCTTTTCCACCATGCTTTAACCTCTTTTCACCTTCTGAACATATAGGTTTGTATGGCAAGTCTGCTTCTCTATACAATCGCTTCCGACCTCCATTATCATTACATTCTTTTCCTGTTGGTGATGGATGTGTATAATGTAACAAAGAAGGAAAGTGTCGTCCCTTAGAGACATCATAAACCAGCTGTAAACCAATAAATTAGCATTGTAAGCCAGACTGACATGAATGTTTACACACACAACCAGAAATATTATTCTCGAAATAATGTCAGTCATCCAATATCAAGTTCATTCTGCACTTTACCTGATCAAGAACGGGTCTGTTCAGAGAAGCTTTCTTCATACGAACAAATTGAAGTAAATCATACTTCAATGTTTCAATAGGATACTTCTCTAGTGTAGAAAGACAAGCGTTTTTATCCTGTGAATAACAACACAATTGCATGAAATTATAAAAAATACCATACTCAGTACCTGCAAATTTCCTCAGAATATTAGGAAACAAAATGAATCAAAGATATAGCTCACTGTAATTCATTTTTAGAATAACACGTTGAAAATGTAAAGCTGCTGATCACTTTTGGTAGTTATCACAATACCAAGGACAGACACTGATGAAATGCAAGCATACCAATGTGGGCTATGTTATCTATCTGTGGGTATCCCATTCCATCACTGTATGTTCCCTTGCAGAATGTGTCTGCCACTGCTTTAAAGTTCAGACCACTGAACTACTCAATTGCTCTGTTTGCAGCTGGTACAAAAGACACAAGGTGAGCATATAATTGACTTTAGTAGAAGCAAGAATTTAATCTTGGGAGGAAAAATGGAGGTTGAGCAGGAGTATTGGAGAATTAGGGTTTTGCAGAACCTAAGGCCAGAAGAGGAGCAAGCCAATTCAAGTGCAGGATCCCATGGAAGGTCCCCCCTATCTTCTCTAAAGAAGGTACCCAGCAGTGTCGACAAGGTGGGGGTATTAAGGGATGTGTACTAGGGGAAAAAACCACATCAAAAACTTTGGAGAACAATAAATGGTCAGAGGTGTTTAGGCAAAACGACATTTCTGACAGAAGGACAGGATCAGAATGAAAAGCACTTTATGATGTTGCTGGTGACAAGACTAAGTGTCAAGTGGAAGCAGGTGTTTCTGTCCTGTGCTATGTCCTTGTACCAACAGAGCATTATTTGCATGGTTACAAGGAAGAAGTTGGAAGGCCAGAAAGTGTCCCCAAAGTTTTTACTGTTCATAATTTGGTAGAGGATGGCCAAGGCAACGAGGAGTTTATTTTGAAGGAGTGTATTTGAAAAACCGAACTTCTTTCACATCTGAACTGTGATGAGGATATTTTGGGTGTCGATAAGGAATTTAGTCTGAAGGTGGGCACTTCAGAGGTAAGAGAGGAAAAAGGTGGTGGAGATAAGGATTTAAATGGTGCGGAGACAGTTGGTGGTAGACTTGTGGTTAATTCAGGTAAGAAAGGTGAGAATGCATAAAACTGCTAAAAACAAAGACAAAACTAGCCATAGCTGAAGATGTTACGATGAACCAGGTAGTCGAGACTCGAAATGTCCAATAAAACCTTGACAGGACAATTCTATGGAAGGTATATATCTGAGAAGAACTTATCTCTCTGGCTGTAGAGAGTTTAGAAATCATCGCTAGGGTACATCCACACACTCATGAGGGATAGGTTGCCTTCCATTTCAGAATTAAAGCAGGCGCAGCAAATATTTTGATAACAAGAGGATTTTAGGGTTCCATGTCCTTAACCTTGAAGAAATGGTTTCCCTACTTTGATCCTAGGTCAAAGAGGTTTACAGCACATCATTTTTGGGTTAAATTGTTAAGCTTGGCATTAGAGCTCTGGTCAGTCAAAGTTTTATGGCTATCAGAAATAACCAGTGTTGAAAAAGTCAGAATCAGCAAAAAATAAGTGAGGGTCCTAAAAACATCATTTCAGAAAAATCAACAAAAACTTGGAAAATTTTGGAAAACAGCAGCAAATATTAAAAAATGCAAAATATATTCATTTTTTCAGATTTTTAAACATATAAAGCAACAACAGCATCAAATAAATACATTGGCACATAAATATGAAGAAAGCACTAATATATATGATGTAGTGGATGTCAAACAAATATGATACATCAAAGGCAATAGTAAATCCTGTTAATCCCTGATAATTGTCCAATCACGGACTCAAATGTGGAGAACCAATACAAAATAGCATCACATATATAAATGTATCTCATCATCATGAGTTATATGTACAATGGCAAAACAAAAAAACTAACAGCTAGCTATCTGATGGGTTGTTTGCCAAGCCTGCCCTTAGCAGTGGTAGGCCCTAGCCCTGCACCAAATGTCAAACAATGACTGATGGGTATGGAACTGTGCTCTCCTATATCTGTAGAAGCTGGTGTTGATGCTGCCATATTCTCCTCCTCCTCCTCCTCCTCCTCCTCCTATTTGTCATGTCCCTTCTCAAACACATTTGTAACAGGGTGCTGCTACACAATTTTGCACAATTTTGGCTAAGGAAGAGAACCCATCATTTTCGACTTAAGGACTTAGGAGGCAATTCGACTTAATTTGGTTGCTAGTGGAATGTGTGGGCCACCCACATGGGAATTCAAATTGGCCCATTCAGACAGCTTGGAGGGAAAGTCAAATAGGTGGATGGAGGGACCCATATGAGACAAGGGAGGCCCAAGGAGTTACAAGGAAGAAGCAGCTCTCATTTTGGGATTCATTCCTACATCTTGCAAACAAAATCACTTGATTGTTCACTCTGCTGTTTAGCTAAGTCAACCAGCTGTTTAGCCACGAATCTCTCAAGCGGAAGATTCAACCTCTACTTCGGGGGACCATCCATGCCCGCCTTAGAGAGGTAGTTCTACAAGGATTTCAGGAGTTTTGGGCCAGTGACATAGCACCACCAACTAGCGCAGAGCAAGGAGTGCATATTTCTGGGCAGCTAGAGAATATGCAGAGGGATATAGAGGCCAGCAGAGATCAGATTGTTTGCCGAAGAGTTAGAGAGCTGAGATAGCAGCAATATACCAGCATTCTTGCTGAGTTTACAGCCAGCAGAGCCAGCATTCCAACAATTCGAATTGTTGGGCTAGGGGACAACGCAAAGGCCACTCAACAGTTTTTTGTGGAGCTTAGGAGCAGGTGTCTTAGGCCAAGAGCTCACCCAGGAAGTCAGGGATTGCATAGCAAGGGTCAACCTAGCACTTTGGGGTCATTTCCGAGAGGATTTACAGACAGCTTCTAGCAGGTCGAATTTTGCAATTGTAGCTCAGGTTGGGCGCCAAGGGGGTCAAATTTCAGAAGTCTAAACCAACCAAAATCATTTCTGGGTTTTTGACAAAGATCCTAAATATAAATTTTCATAATTTTATGAGCAACGGAGGTGGGGTTTTAAGCCATATCTTTGCAGCAAAGAGTGTAGAATTATTGAGGATTGAATAGTGTGCCTTTGGGTTTCGATTTTGGGAAGTCCAAATCAGGCCAAACCATTTCTGGGTTTTTGTGGGTTTTGGCCAAAGAGTTTGTGGTTGAAGTTTCAGCATTTTTTAAGCACCAGAGGAGTTTCTTGCAGTCCCTTTCCAAGCAGTAGTGAAATTTTTTGGGCAGCGCAGAGCATTAGAGGAGCAGTCATTTCCAGCATTTGAAATCATTGTATTATCACCTGGGTTCTGTCATGCTTGCCATTGAGGCAAGCCCAAGTGAATTCCTCCATACTATTGTACTTGCTCCATTGATTAACAAAATGGCTCAACTGGTTCTTAATTCAAGAGTTTTTATGAGCATTTTTTGATTGTTTAAAAATTTTGTGTTGTAAATCGTTTTTCCTTTGCATATCACTATTTATTTAAGTTTGGAACATTACAGTGGTATCAGAGCATGATCTTGGCCCAGCTGTGGGAAATTAGCCAGAAGATCATGGAAGCTTTGGGTATGAGTGCACAGTGACGGGTGAAACCGAAGACAAACCCATCGCTCAAGGGAAATCCAATATGCAAAAATTTTGGGGTAGAATTCATTGGGACGATGAGAGGTTGGCCCAGTTGAGGAGGGTGACAGACCAAACCCATCCTCACCCTTACAACAAAGACGTTAGATGTGAGAAGGCCGTGGAGGTGCAGCCATCTACATTGTGTGGGGAAAGTCGACTAGTTCAGGGCATCAGATCTCCTAAAAAGGAGCAGACAAGACGAAGACGGTTAGAGGGTGAGACCAGGGGGCGCTTTTGTTGGTGGAGACCTGTCTTTAGATATCAGGAGCCTAAGGAGGAGGTTGAGCATGATGTCGAGAGCCCACAGTTTTTGAGGTATCTGGAGCCACGACAGTTCCATCAGTTTCAGGCCAACCTTTTAGCATTAAAAAGGAAGGTCGCGTTAGTGTGAGAGGCAATTCTGCAGTAGAACGAGTTGGAGGGCATGAGAGTGATTATTGACTCACATTGGGGAGCAGTTGGATTCCCTGCTGAGAAACTAGAGTGCACGTTGGAGCGTGAGAGCAACCCTCTTTGGGCATCCATAGACGGGGCTGGCAACACTATTAGGTTACCTTGGCCCATTGGACAGAGGGAGATAAAGCTACCTAGTCAAATTGTATGTATTGACCGCAATAGCGAGATGAGACGACCTGAGTTGCATTGGGTGCAACACCTGCATGTTGGGGTTGTTCTATGTGTGAGAGTTCGTGCATTCGATCCCTCTCTTGGGGTTGGGTGGCGAGAGATTCTGATTTGGTACTCGGTGGAGTGGACTATGGAGATGGTAGTGGACCTAAGTGGAGCTCAGCAGGAGTTTCCAAGCACTGGGGATGCTGGAAGACCCCACTGGCATTGGGATCCAGGAGGGACTACCTATCACTTCCCATGTATGTCGGTTGACTACAACCGGGATGGTGCAGTTGCCCTAGCAATTGAGCATGCACATTTACTAGGGGAGTCTCGGTCAGCGCCAGTGACCGACCAGTTTATGGACAGACTCTTTTGGTTTTCTTGGTATGGCATTTGTACACGGGATCATTGGGTGATCAACATACTCTGGCAGGAGTTTGTCGGAGTGGTGGCATTGGTAGGCCACCAGACAGTGCCTTGCATGGAGCTGGGGGGATCTTCACTTTTGTGCGGGGCACAGAGGACGCAAAGGAGTGGAGCAGTGGTGGCATCATTGCTGACACATAGGGAGAATCGCTTCTCGGATCCCTCAGGGGGGATTTGGAGGGAAGATCCATTCATCGGTAGGGATAATGATGCAATGGTGGAGGTAATGATACTAATCAGGTGTGGCCTGACACGTAGAGACATAGCTCTAGGCCATCGTATCCAAGGATGTGTGGGAGCATCTAGTGTTGAGCAGTGGTCTACAGGTGGGCATGGAGATGCATGGTGGTGTGTTGTAGTGTGTTGGACTGCGATGCGGAGTGGGAGTGCCTCACATCACAGTGAGTACATGCGGGGAGTGACAGTTGCAGTGACACGGGTAGGAAGTAGGACAGTACAGGATGGCATAGTTGCAGCCGAGAGTATCCAGCAGTGTAAGGGGTAGGCCGCGATGTACAGTGGCATGTCCAGGAGTACTTGGTGTGCAGAGGCAAATGGTGTTGCACAACGAGATCTTGGAGTGTTGCCTCTAGGGACACCCACGGACAGAGATACCAGACATACCTTTGGGTGTAGTTCACCCAAAATTGATGGGGACACACATGAGTGATACTTGATGGTATCCACAGAGACTCACACTCCTGAACCTCTTCTACGTCACTTACAGGAACGAGCGATCTGGTTGTTGTCCTTTGACACTCTGGGCATGAGCAACAGGGGACGCGAAGCTCACCCAAGATATTTGGATGATACCTGGTGCGATAGAGGGGAGACTTCTCATTGGGGGCATCAAGTTGGTGCGCGAGTTGACAGCCACAGGTCGAGGGATGAGGTGATCACCGACAGGGATGGCATATCATTCATCATTGATCCTATGCCTAGGGAGCTGGTCATAGGGGAGACATGTTTCACTCTTTCCATTGGGCATGTCTGGACCATGCATGAGCAAAGGATACCGTGTGCGGCTGAGATAGTTATCCAGTATGTATCTGAGTTCTCGACATTGTATCGACACATTCTCCAGGGGGTAGGTAGCCGAACCAGTGGTGATGGTTGGCAGGAGCAGGATGTATCCACAATGTGCATACACTGAGTCGATTGTGCGTATCAGATACCCATCTATTGGTTGTATTCAAGGGGTAGTATTTGGCACATGTGGTTTCCAGTGGTCATCAATACTACACAACGGCAAGCATCAGACAATTTAGCATGCCTCAGATTAGTTCATGATGTATGGAGCATATATATGGGTGGCATGCATGGACTAGATATGAGGTCCAAAGGGATTCCATTGGTTGTCAGGGCTATGCTGCAACAGGTCTGCCTATGGGATGTCGGGATTCAGTTGATCGATAGATCACTCGTGATGAGCGGAATTGTGGCAAAGAATGATATAGTTCGCTCTTGGGATGACATATGGGGGTTCACAGAGGGTTTCGTCATATGGGGAGGCAGACATTCTTTATTATTGCACAGGTTCGAAGTTAGATTTGGATGGGTAAGCCTTGGTGCCATGGAGATGCCCAGGCAAGATGTGTCTCACCTCTTTTAGTATTCCACCATTGAGTTCCAAGAGAGGAGGATATTGTCTGTGCATGATAGGGAGTATGACATAGTCAGAGTAGCGCAACGTCAGCATGGTGGCACCACTCTAGGACTAGCACGGAATTGGGGCGTCACAACTCTTCATAGCTCAATAACCTTTAGGGATGCATCGGCTACTGCAGGGGGAGATCATACAAATCTTTCATCGGGATTTAGCAAGTCACTGATGGAGCAAGGGACTTTTGGTACTTGCACCGGGCATGATAGTGAGTGGAGTGAGGAGAGCTTCATGTTGGACAGGATGGCCTGGCATCCTGGTATTAAAGGATTCTTTCATATCAGGACAGTGCTGAGGTCAGGGACGATTCAGTGGCACATCTTGGACCCTGGCGTATGTTACAGTGACAGTGGAGAGCAACAGTTAGAGAGGATGCTCGTTCAGGCATTACTTGAGGACAAGCAATTTTTTGGAGCATTGGAAAAACTTGCCAGATGAGGATGCCATGTGGGAGGTTAAGCACATATTAGAGCACCCAGCTTTGAGGTTGCTTGAGGGCAAGCAACATTTGGGAGGGGAGGACTGTCATGTCCCTTATCAAACACATTTGTAACATGGTGCTGCTACACAATTTTGCACAATTTTGGCTAAGGAAGAGAACCCATCATTTTCGACTTAGGGACTTAGGAGGCAATTCGACTTAATTTGGCTGCTAGTGGAATGTGGGGGCCACCCACATGGGAATTCGAATTGGCCCATTCGAATAGCTTGGAAAGAAAGTCGAATAGGTGGATGGAGGGGCCCACATGAGGCAAGGGAGGCCCAAGGAGTTATAAGGAGGGAGCAGCTCTCATTTTGGGGTTCATTCATACATCTTGCAAACAAAATCACCTGATTGTTCACTTTGTTGTTTAGTTGAGTCAACCGGCTGTTTAGCCACGAATCTGTCAAGCGGGAGATTCAACCTCTACTTCGGGGGACCATCTGTGCCCGCCCTAGAGAGGCAGTTCTACAAGGATTTCAGGAGTTTTGGGGAAGTGACATAGCACCACCAACCAACGCAGAGCAGGGAGTGCATATTTCTGGGCAGCTAGAGAATACAGAGAGGGAGATAGAGGCCAGCAGAGATCAGATTGTTTGTCAAAGAGTTAGAGAGCTGAGATAGCAGCAATAGACCAGCATTCTTGCTGAGTTTACAGCCAGCAGAGCCAGCATTCCAACAGTTTGAATTGATGGGCTAGGGGACAGCGCAGAGACCACTCAACAGTTTTTCATGGAGCTTAGGAGCAGGTGTCTTAGGCCAAAAGCTCACCCGGGAAGTCAGGGATTGCATAGCAAGGGTCAACCCAGCACTTTGGGGACATTTCCAGGAGGATTTACAGTGAGCTTCTAGCAGGTCGAATTTGCAGTTGTCGCTGAAGTTAGGCTCCAAGGGGCTCAAATTTCAGAAGTCTAAACCAACCAAAATCATTTCTGGGTTTTTCTGGGTTTTTGACAAAGATCCTAAATATAAATTTTCTGAACAACGAAGGCGGGGTTTTAAGGCGTATCTTTGCAGCAGACTGTGTAGAATTGTTGGGGATTAAATAGTCCCTTTAGGGGTCGATTTTGGGAAGTCTAAATCGGGCCAAACCATTTCTGGGTTTTTGTGGGTTTTGGCCAAGGAGTTTGTGGCTGAAATTTCATCATTTTCTGAGCATCGAAGGAGGAGTTTCTTGCAGCCCCTTTCCACGCAGCAGTGAAATTTTTTGGGTAGTGCAAAGCATTAAAGAGCAACCATTTCCAGCATTTGAGATCATTGTATTATCACCTAGGTTCTGTCACACTTGCCATTGAGGCAAGCCTAAGTGAATTCCTCCATACTATTGTACTATTAACAAAATGGCTCAACTAGTTCTTAATTCTAGAGTTTTTATGAGCATTTGTTGATTGTTTAAAATTTGTGTTCTAAATCATTTTTGCTTTGCATATCACTATTTATTTAAGTTTGGAACATTACACTAATGCTCCTCCTTCGTGTCCTCTTGCTGCCCCTGTTGTCGTACTACTATTGGTCCCTCTTTTGACCATGCAAGTGACTCCTCCATGATGGGGAAGCTCAAACTCCACCATCCACTTGGACAATACATTAATATTGTCTAAGGAAATGGCATCCGCATCCAGTGTTTTCTCCATTTGCTTCAACCCATAGTCAAAGATTGTAATGGACATACACCAAATCATTAAGGCGTGAGAACTCCAACACGTAAGAGTGTCAAAAAAAATTAATGAGTCCTGACTCTTGAGAGTCATAAATTACAATAAATGTAATTGCTCAGTTGAAATTCAAAGTAATAACATGTTGCACTTATTTGAGTGTATTTTCTCAAAGACACTCCAATTGCGCTCACACCTTGAAACGCTACAGATCTGATTAGGATATGATGGTGAATTTCTGTAAATTTGGTACCCTTGAACCATAGCTTTGGAACCAAACATCTACAACAAAATAAAGAAAATTTAACATAATTAAACTTTCAAATAAAAAATAATTGAATTCAAAAAAATCTAGACTTCTAAATTAGTAAATTCTAAAGTCATGACTTGTCACTTACGTGGCATGAAGGTGGTCCTTTCACGAATCAATGTTTTAAAACTCTGACTCGGGTTCGGAAACGGTCAAGGGTCAGCTCCAATTCTGACTCTAACTTGTTATCAACTCGGCCACTTTGATTTCAATGACTCGGTCGTTGTAAAAATACATCAAATATTAATTTTTTTATGAAAAAACATAATTTTAAAGATTTTCGTTCATGTTTCGAAACACAAAGCATTAGAATATAGAGAGAAGACAACATATGATCAAAGTAGGCTCATGAATATATCCATTCTATCAAAATGGTACCCAGTGCAATGTCTAATACATACATGATATAGAGATCAAAACAAAAACACATAACCAAGGAGGCTCTAAATGGCCTCTACAACAAAAGTAAACAGTAAAACATCACTAGTCACCAGTACTACTGGCTACTGCTAGAGAAGCTAACATCATCTAGCTCAGACTCTGAATCATTGTTAGATAGGGAAACCCGTGGCTCCTCATCATCATCATCTCCAGCTGCAATTGTAGAAGTAATAGCACTAGCAGGCGCAACAGCTGCACGCTGAGATAAACGAGATATGTGCTTCTGTCGTCATTGAGTAGAGGAAGTGTTTGCAACTGGAGGACTTCGAATTGCGCTTGGTACAAGTAGATCTGCATTCAACTGAACATTATGTTCAGCAACAACTTCAGCTAATGTCTTTGTCTATAAATCCAAATCAATACCAAAATCCTCATCACAATCAAACTTTGTTGGATGACACTCCATTACCCAATTTGATGTTGGATCAATATCTTCCAACACAATGGAATCTGTATCAGGGCTTTTGTTCAGCAATTGGCTGTGTCTTAGTCGAAGGTTGTATTGGACATAGACTAGATCATTTAACCACTTTTGTTCCAAACGGTTTCTCTTCTTCGTGTGAATCCTCTCAAAGACGGACCAATTGCACTCACACCCAGTAGCACTCAAGTTTGACTCAAAATACGGTTTGCAAACTTCTGCAATTGAGGAAAATATCTACCAAATGCCTCCCACCATTGTGCTACAAAAATCATAGTTGTGTAATGAGCAGCTCAACAAATTATATCCAACTTTAAATTATAAACAATTTAACAAAATAAGGATTTGAAAATTGAAATTGTTTGTTTACTTGGCTCATCTGCTTCCCTTGCAATCCTTGCTAGGTTCTTGCCAAAGGTACCTATGGCTCTACTGAAACAAGTGATATGTCGATGTATCTCCAGTTGATCACTCTCCTTAGCGATCATGCAGTCAATACATTCAATCAATCCATCTCTAACCTCCCCAGTCAAAGCATCTGCCTCTAGAGCCTTATAATGATACCTTGGGTTCAGAAAAAA
Source organism: Pinus taeda (assembly GCA_000404065.3). Taxonomy (NCBI): domain Eukaryota; kingdom Viridiplantae; phylum Streptophyta; class Pinopsida; order Pinales; family Pinaceae; genus Pinus; species Pinus taeda. The sequence goes on along the minus strand of APFE031373936.1, from coordinate 51,980 downwards.
CCCAGTTGCATGTATAGGGCGATGGAGTTGATATTCCATCTTTCATCAATGATTGCCCAAATGGGCCCATACTTAGCCACTCTATCATTGTTAAAATTGGCAACTAGGGCCAAACTCCATGTGGGTCATCTTATTTATGGCAGCAAATATTTTTATTGGATCCCTCTCATCGAGAGGTGTGTGATTGATCTAAAGATCATCTAATTCCGATAAGTATTCATGGAGATATGAATTTATTTGTGTTATGGGACAATTCGTCAAGGTCGGCCAGCGACCAAAAAACCCCACTTGTGCTCAACGTTTTAGTATAAATAGAGGTGCCTTGAAAGTCATTTGGACACACATCCTCTTGGTGATCTCTTCCTCTCCAATTGTCTTTGGGTTTTGGTGGGATGAGATCTAAAGAGGATATGCTGCCCTCGAGGATGCCCTAGATCCTAATGCTATCATGGAGGAGATTTTAACGCAATGAAGGAAGCCTACATAACGCAGCAAGGAGAGATCTAATTGTTGGTCTAAAAGAGAAACCCTACGCTACCCTATACACAGCTCTATTGGAGAGCCCTATGCTGCCTATACACAGCTCTATTGGAGAGCCTTACGTTGCCCTATACACAGCTCTATGGAGAACCCTACGCTGCCCTATACAAAGCTCTATTGTAGAGCCCTATGCTGCCCTATACACAGCTCTACTGGAGAGCTCTACATTGCCCTATACACAGCTCTATGGAGAGAGCCCTACAGTGCCCTATACATAGCTCTGTGAAGAGCCCTACGCTGCCTTATACGCAGCTCTGTGAAGAGCCCTATGCTACCCTATATGCAACCCTATGGAGAAGCTTTATGCTGCCCTTATTGCAGTCCTCCAAGTGATATAAAGGAAGACTATTCAAGCATGCCCCAATTACAACCCTGGAGGAGAAGGTCTGAAAGAGGCTTGTATGACGTGGAGAAGAGTGCTGAAGGGTATACGTTGAAGTTTGTCCAGCAAGGCAGCAAATGTTAGGACTGTGTTGATAATAGTACAGTCACTTGGATGAAGAAAACAGTGATGATACATTGAAGCAGCATGATGTTGCAAGCAACAGATATATTGCAGCAGCATGTTGATGAATGTTGTAGCATGATGGGTACAGCGATGAAGTGTATCATAGCATAATGAGGCGCATCACAATGGTGAGGTACGGCAATATGATATAGCAAGTTCATATTGCTGCTAGTATAACACATTGGGACAGCAGCATGATACTTAGTGCAACAAGTACAACTAGCATGCCAGGGATAGCAAGCATGCTAGGGACAACAAGCATGCTCGAGACAACAAGCAAGGGACAGCAAGCTAGCTTGGTGCAACAAACACATAGGTCTATGGCAACATGGTGCAGCAATGGCACATGATGCAATACAGTGATGGGTACTGTCATGATTGATGAAGCATGATGAGATGCAGCATTCTGATGATAGGTGCAACATGGTGCAGCACAGTGAAGCACAGCATGATGATGAGATGCAGCACGATGATAGGTGAAGGAGTCACCTTGGAGAATCAATTGAAGCAGCATGTCTTCAATTGATCTCATGTATCACCTTCTTAGAGATGATCTATGTTCTCATCTAGATAAGTCAAAGTGTTGACTTCAATTGTAAAGGTACTCTCTCTCTCTCTCTCTCTCTCTCTCTGTTGAACTATTGAAGAACATATAAGAAGAAATGATCAAGGGTTTCCCCACATTGGGGGTTGTCCCTGGCTAGAGCCACATCTTGTGTCCTCGTCTTGGCTTGTCTTTTGCGATTTATGTTTATGTTATATCTGCAGTTTATTTTAATGCTGATGTGATTGCTAATCTGGAAAAGATATTGAGCTAACTATGAAAATTGAAATGAAATTCTCTAAGCATAGAACATACCTAAACTTAACATGGTATCAAAGTTGAGGTGAAGACAAAGCCCAAGCAAGAGTGAAAGAGCAATCACCAAAGACAATTGGAAAAGGACAAAAGGATCAGTGGATTCCTTATCCCTCTTCAAATTCACCAAGGGTGAAATCGAAGCAGAGAATATTATCAGAATAGCGCAGCGGAAGCTTTTGATGGCCTACCTAAAGATCACTTCACTGGGAAGTCCAGATCTAAGGATGGAAGGAAAGGCAGATGCCTTGGTTGCAATAAGTTCGGCCATTATGCGAAGGAGTGTCTGAATGGCAAGGACACATCACTTGATGATGATAACAATCATTCCAGGGACATCTTCAATGATCAGAGGAATGATAGGTAATGCAAGTCATGAAGGAAACAGCTGACTCATCAGAGAAAGCAAGGAACCCCAGGAATGAAGAATCAAATGTTGTTTCTGATAAGATAAAGGAGCGTCATCTTGTATTGGCCCTCTCCAAATTCTTTGGGAATTTGGCTTATTGAATGTAGTGCTTCAAGGCACCTCATCGGATAGAAGGGTGCTCTCTTGAATTTGGCAGAGATGGAAACAACGATGGGATTATACTTAGAGTCGATGCCACCTATCCTGGAGAGGGTGTAGAGAATGTTACCCATCAATTGAATGTAGGTAACTCGATTCATTTACAAGAATCTCTTTTATGTACCTGACCGCAAGAAGAACCTGGTGTCCATTTCGGCAATGGAAGTCAAAAGGTTTCAAGGTGGCATTCATCAATGGAAGGTACGTGTTTGGAAATAGAATTTTCAAAGATGCTTTTATCTTTGAGTTTAGGGTTGGCAGAAAGTCCATTAGGGACCATGTCAGTTAACACATACACCGGAGGTCTATAAGTCAAATGATGACAGGGATGCCTGAATTCAAAAGGAGCATGAAGGTACATGCCTGGGATGTACCGAAGGGAAAATCTTACAAGGGGACCATTCCCCTCATGTAGCAGGTCCACAAGTTTGGAACAACCCGAGGGGTTTGAGATTCATGATCGGGAATCTCATGTGTGCCGATGGAAGAAATCCCTCTATGGCTTGAAGCAGATCACCCCGAGTTTGACATGAGAGGATTGATAGCTGTCAGATGACGCTGAGATTCACTAAGAGTGAAGTCGATCCAAACCATTGTTTGAAGGTTGTGGATGATAGACCTCTCATACCGACACCTTCTGAGGATGACCTATTTCAAACAGATGCAAACCCTCTCCCTTGCAGAAGTAAGAGGGAGTTGGATTCTGGATGTGGAATGGTAAACTGCAAGCCCGTGACTACCTCGAGGATTTTAACTTTCAAAAGTTATATTGTGATGATGCCGAACCAGATTTGGGAAATGCCTCTAAGTTTCATAAACTCATTTGCATTGATGTTCTTGGTGAACTTCCGTCTGGACATATGTTTTGCAGTTAGCATGGTGAGCTCATATTTGGTTGAGCCTCACTAGATTGGTGCCAAGAATCTTTTGAGATATCTTCAGGGCACAATCTCTCATGGATTGAGATACACTGCCGGAAATATGAAGCTGCATGATTATTCGAATGCTAAGTGGGCAGGCAGTGTGGAGGATCACTACAGCACTTCTCAGTGTTGGTTCTCTTTGGGTTCTGCTTCAATATCATGGATGAGTAGGAAGCAGAAGTCGGTTGCTATAAGCACCACCGAGACCAAATACATAGCTACGAGTATGATCTCGTATGAAGTTGCCTGGTTGTGGAAGCTCTTCAGTGAGCTGTTTGTACATATGATGAATACCACCGTGATGCTCTGTGACAACCAGGGGGGATTAGATTGTTGAGGAATCCTGTATTCGATGATTGCTCCAACAAATAGACATCATATACTACCTTATATGGGATATGGTAAGTCGATGAGCAAGAAGGCTCCATCGTATTGAGACTGATGTATAGGTCGTAGACATTTTGTCAAAGCCCCAAGAAAAGGTCAAATTTGTGACTTTCCCGGACGACTTGGAGTTGTTGAGAGACTTTCTCATAAGGGTCCTTCATGTTGCATGCATTGAGCTCTAGGAGCTCTGGGGGGCTTGGGGTACTTACTCGAGCGACATACGACCACAGGGCCACTCACCCTCCCCTGGTGGTGCGCTATGTACAGGGTGAAAGGTTCAACCTTCCCTTGTGATACCCCGTGACGACTTTGGGACGAGATGATTAGTTCTCTTGTGGGCTATGATGATTAGTTCTCCTGTGGTGACTATTTGACAAGATGATTCATTCTCCTGTGGGGCAGAATGATTAGTTCTCATGTCAAGGCATCCTACCCATGCAGTCTGAGACTCATGGGAAGTACCTCTCATCTAATCAATGAGCAAGGGAATGGGGTCAGGGACCATAGTTGTACTATCGATGGATTAATTGTTGTAACCACTGTACTCCCTATGCTAGGATGACCTCCATTGATTTGGGATCAATATAAGTGGTTTGAGGCACTCTCTTGTGATATTAATCTGGGATCAATAAAACTAACTTCGGGTCCATAAGAGTGATGTTACCCACTCTCTTCAGATGAAACTGACTTCAGGTCAATAGCGAATGGCATGAGACATTCTCGATCAATTCTTCTTCTTCAAGGTTTAGCAAAGCAGAGCAGAGCTCAGCAGAGTAGTGCAAGGCACTAATGGCAAAGATAATACAATCGGATATATTGATCAGCGAATGGAGTTCTCCCTAGTTGAGAGGGAGTGTTAAAATTGGCAACTAGGGCCAAACTCCATGTGGGTCATCTTATTAATGGTAGCTGATATTTTTCTTGGATCCCTATCATCAAGAGGTGTAGGATTGATCTAAAGATCATTCGATTCCGATCAGTATTCATGGAGATATGAATTTATTTCTGTTATGGGACAATTCGTCAAGGTCGGCCAGCGACCAAATAAACCCCACTTGTGCTCAACATTTTAGTATAAATAGAGGTGCCTTGAAAGTCATTTGGACACACATCCTCTTGGTGATATCTTCCTCTCCACTTGTCTTTGGGTTTTGGTGGGAGGAGAGATCTAAAGAGGATACGCTGCCCTAGAGGATGCCCTAGATCTTAACGCTATCATGGAAGAGATTTTAACGCAATGACAGAAGCCTACATAACGCAACAAGGAGAGATCTAATTGCTGGTCTAAAAGAGAAGCCATACGCTGCCCTATACACAGCTCTATTGGAGAGCCCTATGCTACCCTATACACAGCTCTATTGGAGAGCCCTACGCTGCCCTATACACAGCTCCAGGAGAGCCCTATGCTGCCCTATACACAGCTCTATTGGAGAGCCCTATGTTGCCTTATACACAGCTCTATTGGAGAGCCCTACATTTCCCTACACACGGCTCTATGGAGAGCCCTACGTTTCCCTATATGCAACTTTGTGAAGAGCCCTACGCTTCCCTATACGTAGCCCTATGGAGAAGCTCTATGTTGCCCTAACTGCAGTCCTCCAAGTGATATACAGGAAGACTATTCAAGCATGCCCCAATCACAGCCATGGAGGAGAAGGTCTGAAAGAAGCTCATATGACATGAAGAAGAGTGTTGAAGGGTATACGTTGAACTCTGTCCAACAAGGCAGCATAAGTTAGCACTTTGTTGATAATAGTACAGTCACTTGGATGAAGAAAATAGTGATGATATATTGAAGCAGCATGATGTTGCAAGCGACAGATATATTGCAGCAACATGTTGATGAATGCTGCAGCATGATGGGTACAGCGATGAAGTGTATCATAGCATAATGAGGGGCAGCACAATGGTGAGGTACAGCAATATGATATAGCAAGTTCATAGTGTTGCTAGTATAACACATTGGGACAGCAGCATGATACTTCGTACAGCAAGTACAACTAGCATGCCAAGGACAGCAAGCATGCTAGGGACAACAAGCATGCTCGGGACAACAAGCTAGCTAGGTGCAGCAAACACATAGGTCAGTATGGCAACATGGTGTAGCAATGGCACATGATTCAGTACAGTGATGGGTACCATCATGATTGCTCGGGACAACAAGCAAGCAAGGGACAACAAGCTAGCTAGGTGCAGCAAACACATAGGTCAGTATGGCAACATGGTGTAGCAATGGCACATGATGCAATACAGTGATGGGTACCATCATGATTGATGAAGCATGATGAGATGCAACATTGTGATGATGGGTGCAACATGGTGCAGCACAATGAGGCCTAGCATGATGACGAAATGCAGCACGATGATAGGTGAAGGAGTCACCTCACCTTGGAGAATCAGTTGAAGCGGCATGTCTTCAACTAATCTCATGTATCATCCTCTTAGAGATGATCTATGCTTTCATCTAGATAAGTCAAAGTGTTGACTTTAGTTGTAAATGTACTATCTCTCTCTCTCTCTCTCTCTCTCTCTGTTGAACTGTTGAAGAACATATAAGAAGAAACAATCAAGGGTTTCCCCACAATGGGGTTTGTCCCTGGCTAGAGCCACATCTTGTGAACTCTTGTCTTGGCTTGTCTTCTGCGATTTATGTTTATGTTCTATCTGCAGTTTACTTTAATGCTGATGTTATTGCTAATCTGGAAAAGATATTGAGCTAACTATGAAAATTGAAATAAATTGATCTAAGCATAGAACATACCTAAACTTAACAATCATTGTATGTTGCCTTTATTTTCTCCTTTGCTTGATCCATGGCCTCTTAAATGAAGCCCATAGCCAATCTTTTCCCATCCACCGACCACAACACCTTAACCAATGGCTCAGCGACCTTCACAATCTTTGTTGCCTTTTTCCAAAATATTTCTTTATTAACTTTCTTTTTCACATATTTTCCATCATGTTTGCGAGACCATTGGCTTTCATTCCATTCATCACTGGAAAACAGCGTTTGCAAGTTTCTGTGTTGGGAAAGCATAGATTGCAATGTCAAAAAATGAATTGCAAATCTAGTGATGGCAGGCCTAATAATATCCCTGCCCCCTATGTGTTTCCTCATTAAGCTCAAAATCCATGAGTGATTGTAGATATAGTTTATTATGCTTATGGCATGCTCTACAGTGTTCTTGACCCAATCTATTTTTCTAATATCCTCAAGCATGAGGTCTATGCAATGTGCAGCACGTGGGGTCCAAAAGATGGTTTTGTGTTTTTCCTCTAACATTTTACTAGCAAGAACATAGTTAGAGGTATTATCTATGATGATTTGAACAGCATTAGCCACCCCCACCTCTTCAACAACCTCATCCAAAAGCTGAAATAACAAGTGTGCATCTTTCACCTTATCAGATGCATTAACTGATTTTAGAAACATGTTTCCCTATGGGCAAAAGATAAGAAAGTTTATGATGGTATGGTTCCTTTGATCAGTCCATCCATATGACATGATGGTAAACATGTTTTTGCCCATGAGCTTTTGAAATATTTCAAATATTCATCAATGGAGGAAACTTCTTTTCGCAAAAAGATCCCCTTAACTCATGCATAGTAGGGCTTGTCATTCAACTATCATCACGGCCCTAATCATCATGTTATATTGTAAACCCTTTCTGTATGTGTAAATTGTAAATGATCTCAGCAGATCCGTGTCGTGTATGTAATTGTCTAAGTAAACCTAACTTTCTGGTGACGTTCTACATTTTGAGAAGTTTTTTGTCTCACCAATCCATTCTCGGATGGTCACCAAAGTTTTCCTTCAGCCTTACCCCAATACTAGAGTGGATTTTGTCACTGGGATCTTAGGGGAGTCCTAGTGTCTAGATCGAGTCTATGTAAGAGTGATTTGGGAATAATCCTAACTATTTGGTTAGGTTGTTTTATTACAAATTGCTTGCTCTGTTGGATTATATTTGTGTCGTAGAATTGGGTAGTCTGTGAGGGTCTTTTGCAAACGGGTTTTCCCCCTTGAGATGTAAAAAATGTGAAAATCATGATGTAAAGTGTCTTGAGGGTTGGAAAAATAATTTATCCCCTCATAGGTTAATTAATTAAATTTTCTGGCCAAAATTAATTAAAATCCTAAGCTCGAAATTTAATTAATTCTAGGTCCTAATAAATTTAAATTCCCCGAAGGCGAAATTTATTGGTCCTTAAAAAATTAAATTTTAAGAGGTCTAGAGACTAAGGTAAATTAATTATTTTGCTAAATTTTAAGCCCTTGGTCCCTGGGGTTAAGTCCAAGTCAAAATTTTGAAGAAATTAATTCAAAACTTTAATTTTTGAATTAATTAAAATACATTCAATTGAAAATTTCAAATTTCCTCAATAATTTAAAACTTCGATAGATGAGATTAAAAGAAATTTTAATCCTCATCAATGGTCGAGATTGCTTTGACGTAGATCACTCGAACTAGCCGCTGGAGGATTTATCTTTAAATAGAAGGTCATTTTGTCAGCCGGGACCATCCGATCTCTAGATCGTGTACTAAGCGAAAAGCTCTCTTGTAATCTTTTTATGAGCAATAAAGAAAGACTTTGGAGTTAATTTCTGTTGGTGTTACTCTTCGTGGACATACTGTAAGATGTGTCATTTTCATGCATAGATTTCTTTTTAACCATTGATGATGGCTTTCTGAAGAGTGATTTGAGTACAGGTATCTTGCTCAGGCGCTAGGATTTGAATGATAATTTCAGTTTTAAATATAATAGTAGGTATCCCTATTAGATGTATGTGTGCGTTAGTTTAGGTTTTAGGTTTTATTTTCATTTAGTTTAGGTTTGTATATAGTTGCACCACTGTCATGTTGCACTATGTTGCACCATTCATCATCACTATGTCGCACCATGCTGCACTTTGTTGCACCATTCATCATCATTATGTTGCACCATTGTCATGTTGCACTATGTTGCACCATTCATCATCATTATGATGCACCACTGTCATGTTGCACTATGTTGCACCATTCATCATCATTATGCTACACCACTGTCATGCTACACTATGTTGCACCATTCAAGCCATTACTACAGTATCACTGAGGTCTTCATTGTTGCTTCTTTACCATGTCAACGTGATCCATTGAGATCTTCACTATGATCTCTATGTTTTCATAAATGCATTGAGATCTCTATTATGATAGTGATTTCTGTTGAAATTTGGTACTGGAGGACAGGTGGTTCCCTTAGGCTTTGATCTTTGGCCTAGGGAAAAGTGTCCAAAAGATTTTAATTTTTCTCCTAAAGTGACTTTATAATTTTTATAAAGTTAAAATCTAATTTAAAAGTGACTTTAAGTGATAAAGTTACTAAGTCTAATTTTAAAGTGACTTTTATAAAGTCAATGAAAAATTAGAAAGGAAAAGTGACTTTGGAAATAAATGACTAAGTGGGTCTTTATTAAAGTGGGTGAATTAAAAAATAGAAAGTGAGATTTAAATGTGCATTTAATCTCAGCCATTGATCTAAATCTATTTCAGCCATTGGATTTAGAGATCACCCAAAAGTCACTTGGAGTTATATTAAGGGAGGAAAAGGAGGAAAAGATCACATTCGATTCAATTCTTTCATGAGCAGATTGAAGGAAGGAGAGCAAGAGAGCAAGGGAGATTTATGGACAGTGAGCTGCGGAGTATCAGCAGCGGAATTTCAGCAGCGGAGTAACAACAGCGAAGTTTCAGCAGGGCAGTTTTTCAGCAAGGCTGAGATAAGTTGTAAAAGTTTGCTTGCTGATTTTTGCTGAATATTTTCTTGCTGTAAAAAGACATTTTTCAGAAATAAAGAAAATCTCTCAAACTGGTTTTCCCCAAGAGTTGTAGGGGGTTTTTCCAGGGTCACGTTGACAAAAAATATCAGTGTTTTAATGGTTGTTTATTACTGCTGATTTTTATTTCTGCAATTTCCAGCATTCTGTAAATTTTCAAGAATTTGTGTTTTCAGCAAAATTTATTTTTTCCAGCTTGTTGAATGTATGGTTATGGGAAAGGGCATTTAACTACATGGGAGAAATAAGGAGAAACTGAAAACCAGGGTGGGAAAACAGAAATTTTAACACCTACTTGGAAGTAAGTTCTCAATTCGAATTTCGAACTGATCACAACAATCTTCAATCCCTACTTCGACAAAACAACAAAAATGGATGGAGAAACTTTCGGCATTCGACTTGGATATAATACATCAAAAGGGAAAGGAAAATGTTGTAGTTGATGCATTCTCACGGAAAGATGATGACAACGCAACATGCGCCGCCTTGGTAATTGTTCCTAACTGGTTAGAAGAAATACGAGCGGAGTATGCCAAGGATCCAGACAGTGGTGCTATGATTGAAAATATCAATCAATATGTCGCCTTGGTAATTGTTCCTAACTGGTTAGACGAAATACGAGCGAAGTATGCGAAGGATCCAGATTGTGGTGCTATGATTGAAAACATCAGTCAATATGCCAACCATGAATGGAAAATGACATATTATGGTATATAGATAGAATTTATCTAACCCCATCATCCAAATTCAAAATGAAAATTCTAAAAGAATCTCACAGTTCTCCAACAGCTGAGCATGTTGGATTCTTCAAAACCTACTACAACATTCGGCAATCATTCTACTAGAAAGGTATGCTATGAATATAATTCATATAGAAATAATAATAAATATAAATATAAATATAAATAATAAATAATTAACTAATGGTTAGTTAATTAGTAATGAAAAGGCATGTCTTAGAGGCAAGACTATTCGTGGAAGGGCACCTGCCTAGGGTATATAAGCAGGCCCTCATTTTCACTTGTAATCATCCTATATCAATTATTTTAACAATATACAATTTACAATTACTATCTTATGATGGATGTCTTTGTCTTCAAAGTATTTTAAATATTTCTGTTGTGTATACGACTTTTGGTCGTTACATTGGTATAGAGCCACGTCTGATCCCGACTTTTAGCCATCAACTCTGTCAACATTGTTGCCATCAAGACTCAAGTGTTTTGTCACAAAGTGGGAGGTTCTCCAATTCGCTAATTGGCCTTTGGCCATTAAAAAAAGAAAAGAGGCTATAAAGAATAAATTCAAAACATTAGCTGGAGTTTAGCAGCAAATTAAATTTACATTTTTACTGATGTACAATTGACAAATTTCTAAACATTGTTTCACTGTTGTTCAGTAATTTGTTTCTGAGTTTTTAGATCAAATACATCAGTAGATCAAAAATAATTAAACTCATAAATTTTCTGAATTGTAATTATCAGTTTGTCATTTAAAAATTTATGTTGTTATACATAGAAAAATATGAATATTGCATGGTTACAAGACTGTTGTTTTAGAATATATTGTTGACATTAACATTTAATTTACGAGCAGATTACTAGATAGATATTTCATTAGTATGATCTGAGTTTAAAACACTCAGTTTAATTTCTGAAGTTTATTTGTTTTTACATGCTCATTCAAGAAAGATTAACTCAGTATCACTTATGCATCCAATGATCTCTGATTGAGTACTTCATGCAAATAGATTTTTGAATTTAAAGTGTTTTATTTCCAACATTTTACATTTCAGTAATTACTTGTGCAGATATTACATTTTACATTGCTAGTATAAGTACTTGTTTTCACATTAAGATCACCTTTTTTATGAGCCTTAAGTTAAAAAAAACATTTAAGACATATCTCAGAATAATTCATATTTTAGGCCCTCATTTAACTAAAATTAACGAAGTCCCTACATTTCACATAGCTTTAAGTTTGCATCTGCATATAAGACAATTTAATCATTCAGCAGTAGTTTGCCATCCTTTACTTGGACTTTATTTCCTTCGTAAGATAATTGACTCCACAAGGCATTGGTATCATTTTCCTCAAATCAAATCGAATCCTTCGAAATCTTGCGCGATTCAAATGAGTATTGGTTGTTTAGCTATGTCTCCTGAACTGGTTGGTTCCCAACTAGATTTCATTCATCCCATTTCTATAGGGACTAACCCCCCTTAGTCTACTATAAGGAGACAACTCAAACGGAGTGATTGGGGATTAGTGTGACAACCCCTGATCTGAGCCGTTGTCGCATGCCTAGACATTATATGCGACAACACTCCCATTGCATGTGCAATGTCTAGTCTAGTATAGGCCATTGCATACATCAGGCTACCGACTGCACTTACGTATGGAACACGGAACATGTCCTCTTCCTCTTCTTGTGTCTTGGGATACTATTTAGCAGATAAATTTACACCTAAGTTGCACGAAACGGGGAAACGGGTACGAGTTTCCGAAACGGGAAGCGATACGAAACGCGACCTCCCCAAATTTTGGAAAAGGGGAAACGCGAATATATATATTGAAAATATATATGTGTGTGTGTGTGTGTGTGTGCAATCATAAAGCATAAATGATACATTATAATTTATTACACTTAAACATTAAGATTTAATTTACATCACATTTACTCATGAATGATCACATTATGAAAATAAAAATATCGGAATATCCAAAAGCAACCTTTATTATATATCCAAATCTCAAAATCAGCCTTTATTTATAT
>APFE031373936.1:20301-39193 GCA_000404065.3 Pinus taeda | reverse complement strand
CTTTTACTTTAAGAATTTAACATTACCATGAACTGCATGTCCCTCAAACTTCCTGATGAACTGCATATCAACACTAGGGCAAAAATTCACTTTTATAACTTTAGACACGCATCTAGAAGCAACAAGAAGTCACTAACATACCCTAAAAGTAAATTAAAAAAACACAAGTTAATGAGGAAACGTGGGTCGTACGGCCCTAAAACGCGTTTCCAACAGTACTGGCCACGTTTCCGTTTTGGGAAACGTGGCAGTACGGCCGAAAACGCGTTTCACAGCCGTACCAAACGCGTTTCCGCGTTTCGTACCCGTTTCCATACGGAAATGGACCTCTATACCACGTTTCCTGCAACATAGATTTACACCTACAGTAATAGGAACCTTCACTGGTTTATTATCTTGCATATTAAACTTATGCAGTATTGTCTTCACATACTTCCTCTGGTTTAACCAGAGCTTTCTCTTTGCCCAATCTCATTTAATTTCCATGCCCAAAATATAGTTTGCAGCACCAAAATCCTTCATGTCGAATTTGGAGAACAATTGGGTCTTCAAATCCTAGATAATTTCTTTGTCATTTCCAATCAACAACGTATCATCCACATACAAGACCAGATAAATAACACGATCACCAGTTAGTTTAAAATACACAAATTGATACATTTTGCTTCTCGAAAAGCCAAGTCCCTGCATATATGTGTCAAATTTCTGATACCACATCCTTGGTGACTGTTTTAACCCATACAGAGACTTTTTTAACCTGCATACCAGTTCTTTCTTTCCCTTCACTGCGAAGCCTTCAGGTAGATCTCTTCTTCCAGATCAATGTGAAGAAATGTTGTCTTCACATCCATCTGTTCTACCTCAAAATCAAAAGTAGCAGCAACTGATAAAAGTAATCTAATAGAAACTACCTTGGCAACAATAGAAAAATATCACCAAAATCAATTCATGGCACTTGGGAATAACCTTTTGCTACCAACCGAGCTTTGTGTTTCTCCACCTTGCCTTCTGCATTCATCTTCTTCTTAAACACCCATTTTCTTCCAATGGGTTTCCTTCAAGCTGACAACTCCACCAGATCCCAAGCCTCATTTTTGTCCAAATATGCCATTTCATCAACCATGGCCTCTTTGCAGAGTTTGCCATCCTCTGAATCTACTGCCTCCCTGACAGTTCTGGGATCATCATCATTAATAGATAAAGAAAAAATTGAATAGAAAGCAGATGGATTATACCTTTCTGGCTACCTACTTTCTCGAACTGATCTTCTCATAGCTAGAGTTTGTGGCTCTTCATCTCCTAATTCTTGTTCTGCTGTAGAGTCTGATTCTTACTCCTTTAGCTCAAACTCTATCTTCTTAGGTTCGTTTAGGGGGACTTCACGCTTAACAACATCTTTCACCTCTCTAAACACCACATCTCGACTATACACAACCTTCCGTGTTTCCAGTTTCAAAAGCTTATAACCTTTTAAACCATCCTTATACCCAATAAAGATGCACTTTTCAGATTTATTATCCAACTTGGTTCTTTTTTCCTTTGGAACATGTACATATGCATCACAGCCAAATACCCTCAGATCTGAAAAAGAGGGTTTCTTACCAACCCATACCTCATGTGGAGTCTTATCCTCCACCGTTGATGAAGTTGATCTATTAACCAAGTAACAACAATCTCCACCACCTCTGCCCAGATTTCTTGTCGTAACCCAGCACCACTAAGCATGCTTCTTTCCTTTTCCATCAATGTCCTATTCATTCTTTCTACAACTCTGTACTGCTGAGGCGTGTATGGAGTAGTCTTCTGTCATGCTATACCACACTTCTTACAAAACTCTTCAAATTCCTTCTTGCAGAACTCTCCACTATTATCTGTCCTCAACACCTTTATCTTTTTCTCTGTCGGGTTTTCCACCAGAGCCTTAAATTCTTTAAACCCGTCAAAGACTTCAAATTTCTTCCTAAGGAAATATATCCATATATTCCTTAAGAAGTCATCTATAAATGATACATAGTACACAGAGTTACTCAGTGATCGAAACGACATAGGTCCAAACACATCATTGTCCACAAACTCTAATATTCCTTTCGCTCTCTTAGCACCAGAGAGGAAACTCACCCGATTATGCTTCCCATATACACAATGTTCGCAAAAATCGAAATCCAGAAAGCAATTAGACATACCTTCTACCATACCATTACCATGAAGTATTCAAGGGCCCTTTTCTCCAATATGTCCAAGCCTTTGATGCCATAACATGGTCTTTTCTCCAGAGACCACTAGATTTCCTGCTCCACTTTTAGGAACCACAGAACTGTTGCACCCATCAATAACAGTACTAGCGAAAAGCTTGTATAAAGTTCCAATTTGAACTCCCCGCATCAATACCAGTGCTCCCCGAACCATCTTGCAAATATCTTTTTCGAACACTGTTTTACACCTGCATCATCCATCTTGCTTACAGAAATCAGATTTCTGGCCAACACAAGAATATGCAAAACACCCGGAAGTGTTCTAATCCTTCCACCTTACAACTTCAGCTTGATTTTTCCGCGTCCATCATATTTCTCATACTCACAAAACCACTCCCTATGGGGAGTGAAGTGAAAGGATGCAGCTAAGTCAATCAACCATGCCTCATGATCTACATGTGTACTTGAAGAAGAAGCCAAGTACACATCCCCACCTTCATCTAAGGTGGTTTTCGTCTCTGCAGAAGGAGCATCATCAGATCCCTTTCCTTTCTCAAGAGCTTTAGATCTACAATCCTTTTTGAAGTGCCCTTCCTTTCCGCATTTCCAACATACCTTTACAGGGTTTCTTGGAGATTTAGATCTCCCAATCGAGAACTTATTTTTATTTGTGTTCTAGGATCGTCCTCGTACAGACAAGGCGTCTCCATTCTGGCTCTCCATATTTTTCCATCTCGTCTCCTCCAACAGCAAGGATGAGACTATTTCATCAAACTTCAAGGTAGTTGTATTGCTACCTATTGCAACAACCAGAGTATCCCACAAATCTGGTAGAGAACACAGCAAACTGATGCACTTATCTTCGTCTAAAATTTTTATATCAAAGGCATTTAGATGCTTTGTCACTGAGTCTCCATCCTTCATCCTCAGGTTATACAACTTTTTCTGCAGGAACAATTTGTTCACCAGAGACTTAGATTGGTACAAAGTCCCTAACTTGACCCACAAATCCTTTGTCGTAGCTTTCCCTAATACAGTCAACAACATTGAATCAGAGATACACAACTGTATTGTGCTCTTTGCCTTTCGATCCAACTTCACCTAGTATTCTGCTTTCATTGTCATTAGTTTAGTACCCGGATCTACTGCGATCCATTGGTCTTTATCCACCAACAGATCTTCCACCTTGAGTTTCCACAACTCAAAACTCTGACCATTAAATTTCTTGATCTCAATCTTTCCACCGCTTGCCATCTTCTTTCACTACAAGAATTGATCCCGCTGATCTTCCACTGAACAAGGTCTACCACAAGCCTGAGAAAAACCCCTCAGCAGCAAAGGCATCCACTTGAAGTTTGTTAGGACCTGTCAGCCATGTCAATTGTTCACAGGAAAACAACAATTACCTAACCTCCCATTAAAGAGTGTTGTCATTGAATCTCCATTCCAGCAATGGGGCCTAGACTTTAAAGGGGAATTCAGAGCCAATTCCAGTAATGGTCACAAATGGATCCTCACTGCCACTGATTATCAAACTAAATGGGTTGAGGCCATTCCCACTAAGAAAGTTAAAGATCAAGTAGTGATTGATTTCCTTGAAGATGGTATTATCACGAGATTTGGGGTTCCTGCTAAATTTATGAATGATAATGCCAAAGCATTCAACTTTATGGCTCTTGCGTCCATGTGATGTAAGTATGGCATCGTGTTGGCCCATTCCTCTAACTACTATCCCCAAGGAAATAGCCAAACCAAGTTAAGTAACAAGAACCTCATGACGATTATTAACTTGTAGGAAATGGCCAAACCAAGTTAAGTAACAAGAACCTCATGACGATTATTAACTTATTAAGAAGACAGTCAATGTAAATAAGAGAAGTTGGAGAGCAAGATTAAATATGTTTTATGAGCCAACCGTACAACTATGAAAACCTCTGCATGTTATAGCCCTTTCCAACTTGTATATGGGGTTGAGGCAAAATTGCCCATCCAATTGAAGCTACCAGTGCTAGAGTGCCTTAAAGCATTCCCTGACCAACAAAATGCTATACAATCTATGATCGACCAAGTCATTGAGATGGATGAGTCTCGACATAAGGCCCTCAACCAAGTTGGAAAGAATCAAGAGAAGGCTAAGAACACTTTCGATAGACGAGCCAAACCCCAAGCTTTTGAACTAGGAACAATGGTCCTTTTATGGGATAAGAGTAGAGAAAAACCCAGCAAGTATAAGAAGCTTGATAATATATGGATTGGCCCCTACAAAATTGTTGGCATTGCTTGCACCAATGCGTATCACCTAGAAACTTTAGAAAGGCGAGCCTCTCCCTTTGTTGGTGAACGGTCAACCCCCGAAGGCGTATTTTGCTAGCATAACCTTGATATGTACAAATAAAAATGCAGAGTAGTTAGTTGCATTGCATATTGTGTGAGCATTCTAAAATCTTGCATTCTCATATTATGTTCCATTATTCATTAGATTGCATTTAGAATAGATTTAATTTTTTGTACAGATTTTACATCATCATATAAAACATGGGCGATACCCTACACCCAATGCACATGCTCTCAAACAAGTTGATTTGAATGTGCAGGTTACAAGTCTGCAAGCCCAGGGATTGTTGGAGTTCTCATGAACTCCCCATTCGAGCTATTGGATCATGCGCTCTACAATGAGCTCATGTCCCCAAGTTGGAGCTAGATGTTACCCACCAAAATGGGTAACCCCATAGGAGGAATTTTTCTCCTACATTTGACAGCCAACAACCCCTACCAACAACCATTTGACGATGATATGGCATGTGCCTCTGCCACTTGCATCATCCATGTGCATCTCACCCACCGACATTAGCACTTGGAAGAAGGTGGACAACTATTCAAAAGGTACTTTGATCATTTTGCAATCGGGTGCTTATACTTGTTTTTTTTTTGGAATGTAGCATGGATAATGGGGTGATAAGAAAGATTGACAAACTTTGACCATATTCTTATTCTCTCACATTAACATGAGAGTTAATCTTCAACCCTAATCCAATCGAACCTCCCTCAAGGCCCTTTGAGTTGTAGGAGGGGCACTACCTAGAAAACCAAAGATTGAGATGGCATAATTCCATCTTCCCCTATGTCATTCTTAACATCTTCCATCTCACATTACAAGCCCTATATCTCACCTCCATTATTTGGGTACAACTTGCCATTGGTTCTTGGGGATTTGGCACTCATATGTCCACATACCTTGAGTAGGATCTGAAAATCTTACCCTAGGAGGTTGATGCAACTAAAAGAAAAGGAAAAGCATATCATGGCCACAATGAAACCAAAGAAAGAAAAATCAAAATGCAAAATATGGTCGAGGAATAAAGATTAGCATGCAGGAAAAAGCCTAACATGAGTTCTATCTACCTCATATGGCCATCACCCAATTCCTGAGCACATGATACTCCATTACATCAAAAAGGAATCCTTGCATGTCCCAACCTCGATGGGCAATAAACTGACTCATCATTAAGGGGTAATAAAATTGCTACATCATACAAAGAAAACTCTAACCCTTGAGCTATAAGCAACAATACAAGGAATAATCAAGAAGAAATAAAGCACACACAAGAGGGGTGGAAAAACCAAGCTGATATGGTAACTCATGCATCCACGAATGCTCCCTCACATGAACTCCCCATTAGAGCTATTGGATCATGCGCTCTACAATGAGCTCATGTCCCCGAGTTGGAGCTAGATGTTACCCACCAAAATGGGTAACCCCATAGGAGGAATTTTTCTCCTACATTTGACAGCCAACAACCCCTACCAACAACCATTTGACGATGATATGGCATGTGCCTCTGCCACTTGCATCATCCATGTGCATCTCACCCACCGACATTAGCACTTGGAAGAAGGTGGACAACTATTCAAAAGGTACTTTGATCATTTTGCAATCGGGTGCTGATACTTGTTTTTTTTTTGGCATGTAGTATGGATAATGGGGTGATACGAAAGATTGACAAACTTTGACCATATTCTTATTCTCTCACATTAACATGAGAGTTAATCTTCAACCCTAATCCAATGGGACCTCCCTCAAGGCCCTTTGAGTTGTAGGAGGGGCACTACCTAGAAAACCAAAGATTGAGATGGCATAATTCCATCTTCCCCTATGTCATTCTTAACATCTTCCATCTCACATTACAAGCCCTATATCTCACCTCCATTATTTGGGTACAACTTGCCATTGGTTCTTGGGAATTTGGCACTCATATGTCCACATACCTTGAGTAGGATCTGAAAATCTTACCCTAGGAGGTTGATGCAACTAAAAGAAAAGGAAAAGCATATCATGGCCACAATGAAACCAAAGAAAGAAAAATCAAAATGCAAAATATGGTCGAGGAATAAAGATTAGCATGCGGGAAAAAGCCTAACATGAGCTCTATCTACCTCATATGGCCATCACCCAATTCCTGAGCACATGATACTCCATTACATCAAAAAGGAATCCTTGCATGTCCCAACCTCGATGGGCAATAAACTGACTCATCATTAAGGGGTAATAAAATTGCTACATCATACAAAGAAAACTCTAACCCTTGAGCTATAAGCGACAATACAAGGAATAATCAAGAAGAAATAAAGCACACACAAGAGGGGTGGAAAAACCAAGCTGATATGGTAACTCATGCATCCACGAATGCTCCCTCACATCTATACACTCAAGATGTGAACACCCCCATCAACTAGTCCCTTTGAGCATGGTACTTGACCATGAAGTATTTTCCCATCCATTACCACATTATTATTCACTAACACCTATCAATTGAAGGGTGGACTAGGGAATTGTTACTTCCCCTTAAGGGTTAGAAACACCTAATAGGGTTGACCTTTAGCCACCCCTACCTAGGGAGAAAATATTTTTGTGAGTCCTTGGTCCTGATTTTCGAAGGGGATCCTTGTTTGAAATATTAAATTGCTCTTGACATTCAAGTTTGGTTCACTTAGACACACTATTCATCTTAGTATCTAATGGATGGTTGCTTTCACTAGAATCCATGTTGTTCTTGTTAGATGGTTCAGTAGCCCAAGCCTTGGGCACCCACTCCACACGTACCCAGGCCCTTGAGAGGAATACATTGGCCAAAACAGGTGCAACGTCAAGAGATCATAGCCTCCTAACAACACTAGCAAATGAAACTTGTCTCTGAGTACCTCTCGGACCCACAACATTGGTCTAATTTGACCTAGTTTTGAAGATTCTTCATGAAGACACTACTGGGCCTAGTATGCCCCCAGGATGGCCTTGACACAACCTGATGTGCAGGGGATGATTTAGAGCCTAGCTGAGGATGATCTCCCATACGAAGACTAGGGAGGGCTTGTTGCACCAAAGGAACCCCTAACATTGGAGAGAAGGAGGCCTCATTGGACAATTAGAGACTCGTGGAGACCACTTTATGGCACCCCAGCTATATCTTGGGACCACATAGGAGATTTGAGGTGGATAGGAGGACCAATCCTCAAATCATGGACCATCCAGGCATCTACACCTACTTTGACACTTCATCACCCTTGGACATGGCATTTGGACCATCTATGATAGATGACACTAGCATTTTAGAGGCTACAATTCACATTTGGACAATTAAGGCTTATTTTGATAAAGCCAATGGGTTGGCTTTTAACCCAAGTACATTTAGCAATCAAACTTGTAATTAGGTGCATTGTAAATTAAAATTAGGTGACCTAATCCTCATATAAATAGAGGATAGGTTAATCTCATTTCTCATTATCACTTGTGACATTTTCGGCCCTCTTAGAGAAACTCGACCTAGCTGAATTGTGTACTTCAATCTTGTGGAGATGTGAGATCTATGGTGGATTTTTGTTAATGGAGCTATTTCTTGGCTTTGGAGATGTCATTTTGGAGCAATAAAGGACTTGCTCATGCATTCTATTTTGTAGTTGTACCTTGTATTTGATAAATCTTTGTTATTTTGTGCCTATTGTATGGAATGGTTGATTATCCAGGGTTTCTATGTGCATATTTATGGTTGGAAATTATTTTATGAACTCTTGATGATAACATTGCATGCATTACCCACCTATAGAATGTGAATGACAATCCCATGGGTGAACCTTTCAACTCGTTCTCCCCATAGACTTTGCTCCCTCACAAAAGTGATAGTTAGGATTTGAAACCTAGGGTTTCTTATTCCCTTACTCTTTTGCAAAGGTTTAGCCATCCTTCACCATCCCCTAAATTCCATAACCCAAGGTCAAGGCACTGACCTTTTGTTGCATGGTTGAACATCTTGAAGTCATCTTAAAATTTTACTTTTCTTCTCCCTAACCTCATTTTTAGCCTCTTAAGGTAAGTCAATAGCTAGGGCTAGGGCTAGGGCTTTTTCCTCAACTAGGGTTTAGAATGTTGCTTGGTAGAGGGATTCAACACGTGGGGGTGAGGTCTTTGCCTCAAAATTAAGTCATTTTCGTGGCTAATTTTTCTATTTTAGGTCAAATGTCACTTGCCCTAGGTAGATTTTTCCCTAGAAAAGCCCTAGTTTGCCCTAGGCTTCAACTTGGGGCTTATTTAAGGCTTGTTGTTCCATACATTGAAGGTATACATTTTTTGGAAGCCTTTTCCTTGGCCTTGTGATCTGAGGTTGATCTATTTACCTTGTTGATTCTCAAGTCATAGGCTTAACTTGTGCCTTAATAGTAATTAGGCCTATTGAAGGCAATGTTATCAGAACCGGTGGAACTGGCCGATCCAACCGTCTTTTACCCAAAATCGGTCCGAACCAGGTCTCTGAACCAAAATAGGTCGGTTCAGTACCGAAGCTGCCTATTCCACCGAACCAGCCGGTTCAGGAACGATTTTGTGCAGTTTGTACCTTCCCAGGTCAACATAAAAAATTTGCCTTTTTTTTATTTTTTCATTTTTTTCATTTGGTTGGGCCACTTCTAATTCTCCCCTAGGCCAACCTAATATTCAAGCCCATGGTCCTCATCCTAATATTCAAGCCTATGGTCATATTATTGCTATGCATTTCATGGTAATGTTAAATTCTTCAAGATGATTGAGAGTGGTTCCAACCTCATTGAATTTCATATGAAGAAAGTAAAATTTTTTATTTCACTCAAAATCCAACAAACTTGACAATTTATCAAGAAATCAGGGTTGCGGGGATTGCAACGTTTCCATTGGATTTTGTCATGTACAAGGGTAAGGAACTAGTATTTAATAAAGGGCACCAATCCCTCTATGTACTTTGATGTTAGTGGCAATGGTTGTTGAACTTCTCTATCATGACTACTAAAAATGTACCCATCACTCAAACAAAATCTTGACTTGACATGCTACGCTTTTTCTATCTTATTTTTATGCTTAGAGTGTTATATTGATGACGAAGATCCCAATATAGGCAATGATTGCAGACTTCAATGCTACTCATTCTTCAAATGCGGATGAGGATTTGGATGACGATTCTAATGATGACATTGACAATTACCACTTGTAGGTTGTGGTTGTAGTATTGTAGACTGCAGTATCATATTAATATGTTATTTTGGACTATAAAGGCCTCTTAGAGCCTGCTTCTTAATGTTTTTTGGTTCAATGATGTTTTGCATTAAGTGTTATTTTGGTTATATGCACTATTACTTGCTATATAAATGAGAACTTTTGCATATTTGTGTATAAATGGTTTGGATTCATATGGACGCACATGAATATATATGTTTTTCTTTAAAATATGAATATTTTGTGTGTTTTTGGTAAACCGGTTTTTTCCCGTTTTTTACCGGTTCCGACCAGTGCCCGGTCCACAAGGTTTTTCAATTTGATCACCGGTTCGGTTCTAATAATATTGATTGGAGGATATGCATTGCCTTATTATACTAGCTAAGCATTGTTCCTAGGGAGAGTTGTCCTCATCAAGCTTATTTTGTCACCTTATCCCATGTACTTGATAGATCATTTAGGTGACCTGCTAAAGGGAAGCCTCCCTAGTGGTGAAAGTCCACAAAAGAGCAGGAGGTAGTAGTTGTGGTGACAATGGGCCACACCTCATACTGTTGTCCCTTGATCTAGCTCGTCTTTTGAGACACCCTCAGAAGTCCAGCTAAATTTTGAGGCACCAGTACCTATGTGCAATGCATGTCATGATACATAACTATTCAGTATTTCATAACAATTACATTTCTTACAATGTGTCCCGAGGTTCCTTCCATGATGAGAAAGGAATATTATCTAACAAGGATTCCTCCAACTTGTATAAATAGATGTAAACTGTGAGGGAAGAACATAACAACGATTGTAATGTACTATGTTGTATTCATATGAACATCTTTCCAAGTTATTATGCCTTCCGGTATTCATTGTCTTTTTTAGCTGTTAATGAATATACATGCGATTTAAAAATTCACATGTTTAAGGAGATTCTTTCAGTTACTTTTCAAGCTTCAAACTAACTAGAGATGAGATAATGATTTTATTGAATTATTAGAAATATTTTTAGTGTTTCCACGATATGTTACAGAAAAGTATGTCTGTAGGAATTGATCAGAAGAAAACTCGGAAAAACAAAAGTGCTAGTTCGAGTAAGCAAGCTTGTCTATCCAAAACTAAGAAAAAGACATATAGACTGCAATCGGTGAAAATTTAAATAGGGAAAAAGAAATCAGTATTGTGTAGCAAAGCAAATTTTCAATAAAATATTAACAACAAGGAACAAAGCAAGTAAAGAAATAAAGAAGATGGATACACAGACCTTCAATTTCGAAGTAATGAACTTCAAAGCTTTCAACCTTTCCATCTTTTCTGACTTATTGTATGTACATTCAATATGCTTTGATCTGCCATGAGATCGAAAGGAAAAAATGAAGATGTCATAAACCACTAATGCACAGAATACTAAATCTTGAAACTCAAAAAACTGTAAGAATCATACTGAAGCTCCAACAGCTTTCCTACTGTGAAGCCCTAGAGAAGGCATACTTCAGTGAATGAAGCTGGGCCGTTTCCTTTTCTGCCTCTTGCTCACGTTTTATCTTTGCAAATTTTTCTGCCTTCACTATCTCATCACTCTGATCAACAATACCATGTTAAACTTATGTAAAAAGAACTTCAGACAATGCCTGTTTGAATATGACCCACTGAATATTTTAATGTCATCAAAAGGCCGAACACACTAGTTAAAACGACGCATTCAACTAAAAACAATAACATTGAACTGAAGAAGAAAACTAATCACATTTGCCTGTTCTTCATCCATAAAATATGGTTTAATTTGTGATTTCCACACATGAAAGCAAATTAAGAAATACTATGCTATGTTGAGCTCAGGAGCTCTTGTATAAGTTCTTAGCACAACCTCAAGCTCTGCAGCTCGTGTCTCTCTATCAAAATGTCTTCCCCTTCTTTTTTTATTTTGAGCACTGAGTGAAGAGTTGCTGACAATTTCCCGCCCTGTCTCCTCACTTTGAGAATGCCCTTCCCTTGCATTTCCAAGACTCTGTGTCATCCTGCAGTAAGAAAAAAGTATTGCAACATAAAATAGAATTTACAAGAGACTCGAGATGAAAGCAACAGGCAAAATATAATATCACAAAAAATAAAAAATAAATCCCAAACAGATCCGATTACAAACAAAGATAAAAGATGGTTAAAATTTCCACAAACTTTATTTAAATGAAAAAAGTTAAAAACTAGTTTAACTCAAGAGTTTTAACAAATTCAACCATGTAATAAAATACAGTGCTCCTGTAAAGTACTTGCCAACTTTAGCACATAGGCACTTGCGAGTTTATGTTTATGCATTGAAGGGCTTTCACAGTCGAATATATGAGATATCATTTTTGGGTGTTACCCACAAAAAAGTGAGTAACCCATAGGAGAAAACTTTTTTTCCTCCTTGGACAGCCTGGAAGCAACCCTATTTGATCAGCACATAACATGATTTCAGGATCCTCCACTTCTTACTCCAGTCAGATTTCT
The DNA here is from genome assembly GCA_000404065.3 of Pinus taeda. Taxonomy (NCBI): domain Eukaryota; kingdom Viridiplantae; phylum Streptophyta; class Pinopsida; order Pinales; family Pinaceae; genus Pinus; species Pinus taeda. The sequence goes on along the minus strand of APFE031373936.1, from coordinate 27,013 downwards.
CTCTCCCATCCGGCATTCCTTTTTGAAAGAAGGTGGGTCATCCATCAACACATACCTTAACCATTTTGTAATCATGTGCTTTCACTTAATGTTTTGGGCATACTAATATGGATCAATGGAAAAACTGGATGATTGACCGATCTTGATTGTATTCTTGTTCCCTCACTTCACATGGGAGGTTATTCTTTGACTCTAGTCTAGTGGGACCTCCTCTGAGGCCTAAGGGTCTTAGAAGGACACTACTTGGGAGGCTTTGATTGAAGTAGCGTGTCCAAGATATTCCACACCACATTTTATCTTTCTCATTATTCCATCTCCATTCTTTGAGCTGGTGGTCACTGGTCATGGGGATTGGCACCCTTTCATCCTCATATTTGAGTTTGGGCTGGAAAAATTTGCCCTAGATGTTGATGTAGCTAAAAGAAAGTTAAAAGAATAAGAAAGCCACAATGAAATGAAAAAGATAAAAAGCAAAAGATTGTTGGGACATTTGATTAGTGCCTAGGAAAAAGCCTAGCATGATCTCTACCCCCCCCGCCCCACCACCTTATTAGCCATCACACAATTCCTTGAGCACATGATGCTCCATCTATAAAAGAAACTCTTGTATTGTCCCAACCCTAACTCGAACACATGATGCTCCATCTATAAAAAGAACTTTTGTACTATCCCAACCCTGATGAGTGATAAACTAACTCATCATTAAGGGGTATTAAATGCTAAATCTCAAAAAGCAAGCTTGGGCTCCTAAGCTATGAACCCAAATTAAAGCAAATCATAGAGAGGTAAAAGGCCTAGAGGGGTGGAAAGAGTAAGTCGAGGAAAGAGACAACTCATGCCTCTAAGATTGCTTCTTCCTTACATCCATACACTCGGAATGTTGGACTTCCATTAGCTGGTCACTTGGCTATGGCACCTTGCCTTGAAATCATTCCCATTCCGTTGCCACCATTCACACACACTTATGGATTAATGGGCTAACTTAGGACATGTCACTTCTCCTTGGGGGATGGAAACACCTAATAGGGTTACAATCTAACCATCCCTAACATAAGGAGGTAACTTGTTTAGAAGACTCGATCTAGTTAGAAATTTGAAGGTAAGCTTTGTGTGAAGTATTACTATGCCCCCAGTATTAGGTATGATCCACTATGATGCATCTATGGTTATTGTGCCTAGTGATTGTTGATTTTCACTTGGAATTGAAAGGGTTTTGTCAAGTTTATTCATCACAACAGCAGAAGCCTCTTGATATGATTGTTGTCCTTTCTCAGCAGCATTGCAAATGTTATTTTACCCATTCCAGAGAGAGTATGTGACCTTGTTGATGCAGTGTTTCCTGTCCATAGTAGAGCATTGGGCTACTTGATGACCCCACATCGTACTTGACACTTGAGGTACCCCTAGATGTTGAAACGCTGAGACCATGAAGCTTGGCATTATCATATTGATGATGTGCCCAATGGACCTAGGACACCCCTATGCTGGCCTTGACACTATTTGATGGGAAATACTTGTTTCGGAGCTCGAATGATGGTGGTTATCTTTGAGATGATGGGGAAGGGCTTGCACATCACCTATTAGCCCCAATGCTCAAGAAGGAGAGTGCCAAATCACCCCTCTTACCCTTTAGAGGGTGACGTTGGGCACCATGGAGATGATGTCTTGGTATGGAGGCACTTTGGAAGCATGCCCATGATCTTAGAGATACATCTTGGAGTATGGAGCACTCATTAGCCCACTTAACACTTGTTGTGGCATTTAGAGCTCATATGGAGGATAAAGTTATAGTGGAGGAGGTCTTCTTCCCATACATGTGGGATTTTATGGCATTTATGTTATATTTTGAGCTATGATGTTGGCTTGTAACCTCTCCCTTGTAGAACACCCAAAAGTAAACTTGTAATTAGGGCTTACTACTTGTATTATTGTATAAATGTGTGGGATAAGTCTCATATAAATAGAGACTCGCCTCACTTCATTTATTCACCAAAACACACTCTATTCTTTCCCTCTCTAAGAGAGTGCGAGTTATTCTTTTTGCTATTATGGGCAAGATGTGATCTTTTATTGGTGCGACATTCTTGTGGAATTGGTTTTTGCTTGGAGATGTTACTTTGCAATTGAAAGAAGTGCCTTTTTTGGAAAATTTTGTAAGTCTAGTGATCTATCATTAATATTTTGCATGTTGAATTTATGAAGTAGGGTTTCTATTTGTGCATGAACAAATGTTTAATTATTGTTGGAAGCTTGCTACATTATCGCATGTAAAATTGTTGTTTCAAAGGCCTATAGGGAAACTCTAAATGTGCATTTCCTATATTTAATTTCTTCCCTCGCAAGAATAATAGTTAGGGTTTTAAAAGTGGATGCCCTAGCCACCCCCCCAACTCCATCAAGGTCTTTCCATTGAAATTTAGCCCCAAAAGACTCTAAAAAAACCTAGTAGGATAAGGCATTAATCATTGGTCTATTGGTCATCTATAATTTTTCTTAAATTTCAACTTACTTTTCTCTCCCCTAGACATCTAGGACTAGCAACTAGGGTTTATATGGCAGATTTATGCATAAAAGTGAAATTTGTTTTGATGTTTTTGGCTCATAAGTTAGGATTTGCATCTATAAATGATTTAAAGGCAAAATCTAGCATAGTGCATTATTGATACTACTGGAAATACTGAGAGGGTGGTGAATCAGTGTTTCTCTTCAATAAGCATTTTTAACTTCACAAAGCATTAATTATAATTAACATTAGATCATCATAAATCAACATCACATGAATAGTAACACCATTCAACAATGCACAAACATCAAGACATTAGACAACAATTTTTTTTAAGTGGAAACCCTTTCGGGAGGAAACCATTGAATTCTTCTTAACAATTGTCTTAAAAAGATTTACATCAATTAGGAAGCTCCAACTTCCAATATTTTAAGCTCCAACTGAAGGAGGCTCCAAACCCTGGTTTATAGGCTCCAACCTGAGGGATACTCCAACATGGTTTACCAACTCCAACTAGAAGGACGCTCCAACGCCCTAGTTTATAGGCTTCAACTTGAAGGATGCTTCAACACCCTGTTTACTAACTGCAACTGGAAGGATGCTCCAACGCCCTAGTTTACAGGCTCTGACCTGAAGGATGCTCCAACACCCTGTTTACCAGTTGCAACTAGAAGGAAGCTCCAATAACCTGCGTAGGCTCCAACCTGCCCTAGCACCACCCTACCGCTCTAATTAGTTGGCGGACCACGTTTCACAATTTTCAGACTGGATCCACTACTACTCAGAATCAATATAAAGGAACTGCAACACAACTTTTGCTCAATAATCAAATACCAAAACTTTGCTCACGTGTTAATCTGATCTATGTGATACAAGGCCAATGCTCTTTACTGCTCAATACATCATGCTCTCTCTACATATCAATAGATCAACCATTCCTCTACAATACCAAAACCCCAGCAGCATCCAATCTCTGCTCAACAAGATTTGCTTTTGCTCAATCACTACTCAGCATGGTCATCATCATGCAAATTAGACTCTGCAACAAATCTCTGCAAAATCTGTGAAACCCCAACAATGTCATATTTGTCTCAATTTCAAAATATATGTCATTGTTAAGAAGGCATCATCATACACAAATGGCAACCCTCAACAATTGTTTGCAATCATTAACAACCAATACCTCAATAACAATCAGAAAACATTCTGATCTTGGCTAAACTGGAAAACCCTAGCATTATATCTTTACATTAATATAACAATGAGTTCTAGCCAAACAACTAAACTTTGTTGCATTATCATCAGTACATCCTTTCAGGTACAATAATAGTATTATATGTATATTAAGGCTCAAACTATAGTCTACCATCAAACGACCAACATTCCCTTAACAACTTTGTTCATCCTCTAGCCCTGCAAAGTGACTTTTGAAAGATGAGTCTTCAACTTTGTCTCACTCTCCAGTCATACCCATATAACCATGTTATAAACCCAACATCTTTTCACTGTCATCAAAGCTCTATCTACTACAACTAAGCATTGGCAACATGAAACCTTCTAGAGATAATCCTTATTCTTGGTTACACTTATAAATCCTACAATCAAATCAAACTTGTCATCAGTGATCAAAATCTAGTAGTTCATTAAGTATGTCATTTGCCATGTGCAAGCAGCAACTCAACTATAAGTGATGAAGCCTTAACTCATGATATGTTCATCGATTGATAGTTTTTGTAGCATTAGATGGTGTTCTAGTCTCGAGACTTTGTGGAGAGGCTAAACCATGGGAGTTCTCCAAAACCCAGAAATCGTTTCTAGAAATTCCACCTAGAGATGGCTTAATTAAATTAATTGACCATAATTAGAAAATTCCTAAGTCTAACTTAGGAAAAATGGTTAATTAATAGTAATTAATTGAGAAAGGGGAGAATTCTCTAGAAACTCACATAGATTGATTTGGAGATGATCTCAACCATTGATTAAGTTTTAATCGTGGTTGTTGGAGTCCCAACTAGAGATTATAAGAGGAGGTTGATGGGTAGATGGAGAACGCACCAATGCAAATACTCAATTGCTTAGGCAGTTTGATTTTCCAGTGCAGGTGATTCAACGAGAGAGATCGAGCCAGTGGGTGAATAGCAAGTGGTAGAGGGGCAACATAACAATATTTTGGAGGAGATTCTAGTTCCAGAGAGTCAAAAAGATGAGGCCGAAATTTATCTCGAAGAGGCTACACAGGGGCAACGCAGAGCCTCAATTGAGCAGGTCAATTTAGCTAAGGAGAAGCTTGTTTTCAGTTCCAGAGGTCAGGAATATTTTCCAGAGTGTCGAAGAGAGAGTTTCACAGTCAACAATAGGCAGAACGACTTGATTTGCAGGAGTTTTGGGCTGAGCGTTTAGCAATCTACACTAGGGTGATGCAAAGCCTGCGTAAAGCAGGTTGGACGACTTGCTTTTCTGAGGCAGTCAAGTGTCGGGATTGTCCAAAGAGGGTAAAATCCCTCAATATATTTCTGCTAGTGTTTCTCTCAGATAGAATCGCCAATTTGGCGACATTTTATTGTACTTAGAAATTTTGTTGTTGCATAATAATAAAAACACTCACTTTTGCACCAATTTTCCCACATTGGGTTTTTCTGGGTACATTTGTCCAAAAATAACTGTGTCATAATTTTTGTTTGTGCTAGCATTTCTCAGTTTCTAACATTTTTATTTCTGCAACGCTTATTTTATTTTGTGAAGAAATCGCAGTGTGATTAATTCGATATTAATCAGGAAATTAATAAACTGAATAATGAGTTAGGAGAATTCAAATTGCTTCATTTCAAGGAATTTTCATATGGAATCAGAGAATATTTTACAGACGGGAAGCTCAAAGGTGAAAAATGAAAATTTTGTTGTTTAAAGGGAGCAACAAGCCAAAATTTTCAGGGGTTGCGCAGTGCCTAGCCAGGTAGTGCAAATTGTTGGACAAAGGGTTCGATTTTCAATTGCAGGGTGGCAGAAAATTCAACTCGTCTAGAAAAAAGATTCTAGTAGGCAGAGGGAGCATAACAGCTTAGTATTTTCGCTAAGTAGATTTATTGTCTAGACATAGTGGGTTTTGCAGCAATTTGCTAGAGCAGAATCAGTGTCGGGTGGAAGAGAGAGTGCACACACAGAAAGAGATTTCTCTCAGAGGGTTTCTAGTTTAGAAATGCAATATTTCCAATTGCAACAGGCAGTTTTTCTCACTCCAGAAGGGGGTTACGAATAGTAGAGCTAGCAATCAAGCAAGAGAAAGAGGGAAATTTCCATCCCAGTCCGAGTTTTTGCAGAGATGGCCATAGTTGGGCTCAAAGATCAAGACAGATTGGACAGTGCCTCCAACTATATCATTTGGAAGGCCAAGATGTCCTGTCTCCTTGATGAGCATGGTATGAAAACTTATGCAAACAACGTTGTGGCAGAACCTACAGATCGACAGTAGCTATCGAACTTCAGAAAGGAAATGGCCAAGGCGAAGTGGATGATTCTTGATGGAGTTCAAGACCATATAGTCTCACACATATCAGCTAAGAATACGGCGAAGGAGATGTGGGATGCTCTCACAGGGTTATATCAAAATCCTTCCAAGAAGTGGAAGATGTTTCTGAAGTAAAAGTTGTTCATTGCTAGGATGCAGAAGGGTGAAGGCATCAACCCCTTTCTCACCAGACTTTTGGATATCAAGGATGTGCTTGCAGCAGTAGGAGTCACAGTGTTGTGAAAATCGCGATAAATTCAAATTATCGCGATTTTTTCGATACAACGATTTTATCGTGGGTAACTTTTTTTGGGCGATTTTTATGAAATTATCGCGATAAATTCGAATTTATCGCGATAACAATCAAAATTATCATGGGGGTCTCCGGCAGCAAGGTTTTATAATGTTTTTTTAGGTTTTTTTATGAAATCATTTGCACAGTCGAGGTAGCGAGGTTTTATAAGGGATGCTAAATGTTTGAAATGCAATTTTTTTTTAAAGAAACAAATAATTTTTGAGTGGGGCAGCGTAATGATCAAGTCTAGTCCCTAGTATTGATATGTTATTCATGGTAATGTTAAATTCGTAAAGTAAAAGTGACATTCTCCCTAATCTTCATTTTCATCCTTTTACTTAAATTTTTAACATTACCATGAAATGACTCAGGATGTTTGAGAGTGGTTTCGGCCTCATTGGATTTCATA
>APFE031373933.1:62810-87150 GCA_000404065.3 Pinus taeda | reverse complement strand
ATGCATACTGAATGGCCCCTCTATAGGGTGCGATGGGCAAGAATGGACAAATGGCAGAGACAGTTTGCGAGGTGGAAGATCATGGAATCTTCCAGAAGCTTCCCCTCTGACACTTGCCTCTCTGTTTTCGACTAAGGATGAGTAAGAGATCATCAGTCTCCAAGTGGAATCAAGAAATATTAGAGAGAGGTCACTAATCAAAACCCCAGAAGATCACTCACCCCCCTACAATCATCTATATATGGATCCCTCATCACAGAGATCCAGGGGCTGGAACCTTGTATCTTGTAGAGAAGTGTTGTTGGTTTTCTGGTGAAACTTCATAGTGTTGGGTGTTCTAAGCTTTACTTGAGGTGAAGAAGGGCTTTCTTGCTGGAGAATGATGTTGGGTTAGAACTATTGGTTGTAATCCCCTTGCTATTCTTGATATTAATAAAGTTATTCAATTTTTCCTCCATATTCTTGTATGTTTGATTATATATGCATTTGTATGGTTAATACATATCTGGTCCTGTTTCATTTATGAATATAGATCTCTGTTCTTCGGTAGTAGTATGCTGCCTCGATTCCATAGGTGCTCTTTGGAGCTAGGCAGATGAAGAAGAAGTGACAAAGATCTATCAAGAAGGAGAGGAATCAAGTAAGGAACCAAGCGCAAGACTAAGGTTGGTGTCCTTTGTTCCACTCTTATCTATTTTCATAAAGGAAAATGAAAGTAGTCTTTACATGTTTGTTTCTAAGATAGCTACTAGTCTTAGTGGGAATAGCAGCTCCAAGTGGACACTATTCCTAGTAACATGGTGCTCTACCACAGACTTGGCAGTGGGAGGAAGCATATTTTCCATACAAAAAAAGAAGGAGGAGGCCAAGCCAAAGATGACTCAACTTGCTGAAAAGTGAAAGAGGGAGGTTGCTGACAAGGCCCAGGCAGAGCGTGAGGTCGTGCAAGAGATAGTGAAGTAGACAGGTGGGAAAGAGTGAGCCTATGACAAAGGCACGAGGTCACCTTCACATTAGGTAGAGGAGGAAGGAGACATCTACCCGCATCAAGTGCCCAAGGGAGTTTGAGAAGGGAGGGTCTAGAAATAAATCGAAGGCTACCAAGACATCACTGGACCCTATCACGTTAACATAAGGCAACTAAAATGATATTGGTGACACAATGATGGATGTTACCACAAAGGCCCTGTAGCAATTTGAATAATAACAATAGACAATCTTGGGGGCTATCCAGATAGGGTTGCTAGAGCTATAGACGCATGCATTGCAGGCTGACACGATCTCTAACATCCTTGCCATCGTCACTTCAGAGGTTTCTGAGATGCTCCGTGCAAACGCCTCCAGTGTAATAGTGCTACTTGATGGAGCACTAACCACAGAAAATTGTGCTGACATGCCCACTTTCAGCATCCTAAAGGGAGTAGGGTTGAATCTGGTAGTGCTTCTATGTGAAGCACTCTACCTCTTGCAGGATGGAGTGATTGCAGAGCTAAGGGCCCGTGAGCACCGCACCCTCCAAGTGATCAATGAACATAAGATCAACAATGGGTATATGGCACTACAGTGATATGATTCGATCGCCACTGAGATTGAGGCAGCAAATTAGAGCAAGTGCGTTATGTAGGTCATCAAGGAGGCATGTAGAATGGTCATAGAATTGGCCATTCCGGACGAGGAACCAGTCGAGGTGTGCATTCGTAAGTTGGCCATAGGGGTGTGCGACACTCATAATGAGATGGAGAGGGTTCAGTTGGAGTTGAACATGTAGATCACAGAGTTGTAGTTGAAGGCCCATCCTTCAACTCTGCAAGAAGTGAAAGAACAGTGGATGTAACATCCCTCCCTTAATAATAAATAAATAATAATAAGAACTAATAAAAATAATACAAAAATAATAATTAAATAATAATAATAATATATAATTAAATAAACCACTCTAAACCACTACTAAATAATAACTAATAAAAATAATACAAAATAATAAGTAATAATAAAAATAATGAATAATAATAAATAAATCATAATAGAAAATAATAAATAAATAAAAATGATAAGTAATAAATATGAAAATAGTAATAACCAAAATAACAAATAATAATAAAAATAAATAAAAATAAGGAAATTATCAAAAAAATTAGCATGCCGACACATGGAGGGTGGGCATGTGGCATGCAGACACATGGAGGTGTGCATGTGGTTTCCCTTACAATGCTTTTTTTTATGCAATGTAGCAAGATTACTCAATGCCCTTAACTTTTCAAGTCATGCCAAACAAGACAAATGCTTTGCCAAGGTGCTCAAGATAACAATGATAATAGAAAATGTAACCAATGTTTCTTATTCAAGTAAGAAAATCCCAATGATCATTCAACTTAGGAGATGTCTAACATAATCAAGAAGACCTTCAAATCTCCTTAAGTGCCAATATAAAGTTATCTTTCAATAATGTGTTAGAATTATACCAAACTTGTCCAACAATATATCTCTTATCTAATGCAAACAATGATTGCTCAACAAGCATATAAATGCTCTTATACAGCTCGGAACCTTCAAGATATACCACTGAAAAGATGCCAAAAAAGAGATATATTCGTTTAAATCAACAAGTCCCTCAGTTACTTAACACTTTTAATGCCAATAAAACAAAAAGGCTTTCAGCCTTAGTGAAAAATTAGGAACACCTAGATGGCCAATTTCTGAAGAGATCTTTCAAGCTGAACTATAAACTGTAAGCAATTTGATAAGTCCTTGGTGACAAGCTACTAAAAACAAGAATTCTGATATGCTTTATGTCAATACCCTCTTGTATATTTTAAAAGAGAAGAAATAGTGTTGTTAATGAGCTTGCCAAGATTATGTCAAAGTGATAATCATATGGTTAGATTAGCAACACCTTTAAGATTTTCAAATGCCAATGTGAGGCTATCTTTTAATGAGACAAGAGAGTAACACCAAGGCTATGTTTTAATGAGACGAGAGTAATACCAAGGCTATCCAATGAAATGCTCAACAAAATACCTCTTATCCAATGCCTATAACCTCATGAGTAAATGAGAGAACTTTAAAGCAATGTATTCAGAATTTCAAATGACCCAAATGAGTATCTTCAGGACAACAGAGAATTACTTATGCTTCAGTAGAAGAGCAGTAAATAATTTTAGGACAGCAGTGAGCAATTTCTTACGTTAAATAGTCAAAACATTTCAGATTTGCTTATTTCTTTCTCTGTTTGGATTAGAGGGAGAACAGAGGAAGTATGCTTGTTCCAGTGATGAGCTTCAGATTTCTAAAATGCTTATGCCAGTCAATAAAGGACTTATGAGCAAGACAAATAATACCTCAAGGAGTTTAATAATTCTCTGATATACCAGATAAGTTTAATGCCACTGTATTCAACCACTGTTGTGCAATATTAGTTGACTGAAATAAGAAGGTAATGGTTTAGAAAATGCACACCAAAGAGCCTCAAGGGCATGAAGACACTTGTTAGATATGTCAACAAAATTCTTTTGAAGATGATCCTCCTGCAATACAAACATACCTCAAGTTCTCTGCATAATTCAATGATCAGCCTCAGAAAATTTTCAAAATCACACCAGTGACTGAAAGGTGACTGGAAGAGGCAATGTTATGATTTCTTGAAGCAGCGTTGAAGATTAAGAGGCCTTAGAGGAAAATTTTCAGCCTCCAACTTCCTGTAATGGCTCTTCTGCATTGTAAAGTATATAATTTAGCTTTAATTTCAAATCAAAATTCCAAATTTAAGCTTTTTCCTGGTATCGTAACATAAAAATAAATAAAAACAATGGTGACAAACCTTACTCCACCATTGTCTGATCTACATGTATACCAGATCTTCAAAGGGTATCAATGTCATCATCTAAAAATTCTATATCAAAATTAAAAAAAAAGCAACATATCATCATCTCCCAAAATTTCTGCCTGTCTGGCATTTACATTCACTAAGATACCGATATCATCATGACAAAATGCTGCAACCCAATATTAATAAAAGAAATATATCATCATCTCCAAGTTTTCTAATAATCTGTCTCAGAGAATACAGTTGGAATTTCGAAGGAATTTTTAAAGTAGCAACAAAATTCAATTATGTGTTTGAAATGAAACCAAGTTTGCCTCTGAATGAAACAGTGCCAAGACGTAGATGCCAATGATGCTCCTTTGTTTTCTTAGACAGTTAGGAACAACACTTAAACAAGATAGCTTACACATAGCAGAAACACTTTTAAATTAGTAACAAATTTTGAACGAGTGTTTTAAAGGAGACCAAGTATTATTATAAGTAAAGAACTAATTTTCAATGGTCTGCTGTCAAGATTTTAATACCACAGATTACAAGGTCTTTTCTTAGAGATAGGAAAATGAGTGTTAAGTTGATTAAGAACTCAGTCCATGCAATTTCAAAGAAATGCTTCAGAATTTTCTCATGATTATTGTGTAGTACGCTTAGTGTTTTAAGGTTTAGTTTTTTTTTTAGGATTGAGATCTGCAAATGAAGCTTTCAATTCAGAGTTACTTGACCGAGTGCCTTTGATGGTTGGTGTGCCAATACAAGCACCTGATCCAGTTGTTTTCAGGCCACCAATGAGTTCTGGAAAAATCCTTTAAAGAACCAAATATGCTGCCTTTACACAGACCCAAATTGTCAATCTTAAAAAGAGGTTTGATCACTGTAGGTTGAAATTTTCCAGCAAAACAAAAGATTAATCCTTTAAAGGACTCCTCATTGAGTTCAAGTTTCCCAACAGAGTAAAGAATTAATTTTATCACCATAATTAGAATGAGAGGAACTCCTTTGACAGAAGAAAGAGTTCTTCGAACTCAAGAAGCTTGATGAATATGCAGTCAATTTATCGTTTGCATCCAAACCTAAGGGGACTCCTAGGCCTTGCAAATGACCAGATCTGGAAGAGTTTAGCTACAAGCCTTACCAAATGGTAAATCCTCCAAAAAATATTGAGAATAAGTCTGCAAGAAACCAGGGTTAATCTAAAGATTAGAAGCTCCAACACAATCCCCAAAAAACAAATGCTCTAAGAACCCTGCAACAAATTATATGCAGTGATGATTTTGGAGGCCAAAGGGCCTGCAGCTTCCTTGAAGCAAATGGTCAAAAAGCCTGCAACCAAAAACGAGATAAGGTTTGTCCAAAAAGTCAAAGTTTAGCATTAAAACAAATTATATATCAACGTATAAGCCCTCTGAGTGCCCGCGGCTTCCTTGACAAGCCTTAACAGGCTGCAGTTATGGTAATTGAGGCCCAATAGGTTTGCGGTTAAGCTTAGAAGGGCTAGAGAAACAAGCGGTTTAGCCAATCAAAATTTCAAATCAAACTTTAAGCTCCAAAATCTCTATGTACCCTGCAAAACTGAAACTCCAATCAGATTTTAAAATGAGAAAAAATTCACAAAGGAAATTAAAGATTGGAACTCCTGCAAAATCAAATCCTGAAATGGAAAAAGTGGGTATCAAACCCTTGCGGCTGAGGCAAATAGGCCCTTAAAGTATGCAATGTCTGGCCTTTAAACCCTAGCCGTGAGGCTGGGTGAAGGATAAGCCCATCCTCTTACTCAAGGGAGGTAAAGAAATGCACGTGCAGATCAAAAAATATGTTGCTCCCTTTTACATTTGTTTTTATTTGAATATCTGAAATTGTAAGAGATAACAACTTAAAGATCATCCATTTAAATTTTTTTTTTCAAGAAAATTTTGGATTAGAAATTACAGTGTTGAAATAATGCCTTCAAACTAATCGGTCTTTCTTTTCCAGAAATTGTGATGGAACCCTTGCAAATAAATATGCTTTATCTATGCAAATTTTGTAAGTTAAAATTTGAAAATCAATAACAGACGATACAAGCCCAACATGGCTAGCGGTTAAGAAGGAAAGGGCCTCCCATGCCTGTGGCACCTTGAGATAAATTCTGAATCACAAATCAAACTGTTAAATTATGTGAATAGGTTCATTTAGCTGCAAGAAAATTTGTTAGTTTCAAACCCTTATGGCAGCCCCTCAAACAAATTCATTGGCTCTTGTATGAACAATTTATAACTGCTGCAACAAAACATCAAGCTTAAAAAAAAATAACCAGAATGTGATGGAAGAACCAAAGCTCCCTTATATGGTACGATGGCCGAGAAAACTTGAAAAATGAATTATTTAAGTCTTTGAAAGTGTAGAAACTTTGTAGGGTTATTACAATTGACGGTGCGAAATGAATTTTATGACATATAAGTAGACTAGCAATTCCATGAGGCATTAATATAGAAACATGGTCTAATAAATGAATCATTCAAGAAAAGCCAGTTGACAACCATATAATACCAATTACAATTAAACCCTAATAATATGTGTTTAGAGAATTAATTAACGAGAAGGTGGTTAAACTAATGACTATGGTCGCCACAACTGAACAAGTCATTGTGTGCCAGACAGTATAAGCTCGAGGTTCCAAAACTTCAAGGGCTTTAAGCGATAATGCACAGGAATTATGTGATTAAGTTGGGCAGAGATGACTACGATAACGTTGAACAGAAATAATCCAGAAGCTTACAAAATAACAACCTATTGCCAACCGCGGGACAGACCACATCATACATTCACATCTAAAAACTAATAGAGGGATCATAATACAAGACAAAACTCAGAGGAGTCGAGAGAAATGAAATGAGTCTGTCTTGACATACCTCGTGTGCAAGAAACCTGCAATAGGGAATTAAAATTGAAAGCAATGACCTCCAGTACACATTTTCCAACTCGAGACACAACAAAACCTCATTAACAACTGGAATTGATTTGCAGAGAAAATAAGGGTGCAAAATAGTAAGCATAACAGCATTACAACCTCATGTCAAAATTTCAACTTTTTGTCAAACAATTACATTCCCATTTAAGCCTGATGACACGAAGACAAAAGACAAATTTAGTAGAAAAATACTTGAATAACCTCTGGCGGGATTTGGTTCCTTGGTTCAGAAATTTTCTCAGCGGCAGTCAAAAGTTCAAATCACACTAAACAAAAAAAGTTGCATGCATTTCATAAAATACAACAACAGACAAAGCATGCCTGCGTTAATCTTTTTGCGTAAGATATTTCGATCAGTGTTTTGCACCAACATAAACATGAACCCCTCTATCAGTAAAAAAAAACACAGCAATAAAAATCAAGAAGATAGCAGTCCAATTTGACAGAACATATCGAAATTCCATAAAACATTCAGTTAGAATCAGATTACTCAGCTAAGCTATGAGAAGAACATAAACCATTAAAAACAAGTAAATTCCAACAAGTAAATTTCCGGATGCCCATAGGCCCTAAGGGTTAACCTGCTCTGATACCATATGTAACAGCCCTAAATACAGATATCTAATTAACATTAAATTTAAACGCTTACCTGAGCCTACTTGTGTAGAAATAGGCTTACCGCAACAGGGTTTGGGGACGACTCTCCTCCCAACCGTAGGCTCAATTGTGCAAGATTCTGCTACAACTGGCCACCCCCGAGCCCTCAATCAACGACTACTGCCAGTATTCCTAAGTCTTAGCATTCTCCCAAGAGAATGAAGATGGAACCTCAGAATGATCGAACCCCTTCCATCCTCCTCATCATTCATTAAATAGAAAAAAAATTGGAAGGGAAACCACATGCACACCTCCATGTGTCTGCATGCCACATGCCCACCCTCCATGTGTCGGCATGCTATTTTTTTATAATTTCCTTATTTTATTTAGTTTTATTATTATTTGCTATTTTGGTTATTACTATTTTTATTTTTATTACTTATCATTTTTATTTATTTATTATTTTATTATTACTTATTATTTGTGTTATTTTTATTAGTTATTATTATTTATTATTTATTAAGTGGTTTATTTATTATTATTCATTATTATTATTATTATTTATTATTAATTATTATTTTTGTATTATTTTTTTATTAGTTCTTATTATTATTTATTTATTATTAAGGGAGGGATGTTACACAAACACAAAAAAACTGGAAACCATTCATATCCCACTCGATATACTGCTTGCAGTGTTGGACTGGTTTACTCATGGAAAAACCAAACACATCCTTTTGCCACATGTTGTCCCTCGATTTTGTCCAGCGGGCAGTACTTGAGCTAATCTCGTTCACCTGGATTCTCTATCAACCACCACCTAAGAAAAATGACGAGGGCTACCCCATCTTGTAGAGCTGTTCGAATCAAACCTTTCATAATACAAACAAAGGGAATCCGAACTTTGGAAAAAAAAACCGAACCACAGCGGGTTAGATTGTGTGGAGTTCTCCAACCTCCCACTAGTCTTCACGGTCCCTTTGATCCATCCTGTTAATCAATTGTTCCATATCCTAGGTAGCGTGATAGAAACAATCCTCCTGTAATTTACTTGGGGGTAGCGAATCCTAGGCATACCTAGAATCCGTGTCTGTATTTGTGACTCCTTCATTTGCCAAACAAACCACTAACATGTTAGCCTTACTTTTCACATGAGAAAATCTGATAGTTTTAAGGGTTCATAGGTGAGAATAGATGTGGTAAAAAACCTACAAGAGCTTCCAGTTCTTCGACACTTTATCTGGAGAAGTTCCATTGTTAATTTTCTTAGCAGCTCTAATAATTAATTCTGAATCTACTTCAATTGTAACATTGTGTAAGCTTAAATTCACCAGGATTTCCAAGCATTGCTCTAATGCCATGAGCTCAGCCATGTCGTTTGTGGCCTTCCCCAAGTGGCCATGGAAGATTATCTATATTTGTCTCTGATTGTCTCTTATGGCACCCCTAAAGCCTGCTAAACCTGGGTTGCCCTTAGCTGCTCCATCAATGTTAACCTTTAAGAAACCATCAGGAGGAGGCTTCCAAATGGTAGCACACGTGTTTATAAGGCTCATTGCCTTCATTATTACCAGAGGATTGATAGAATAGAGACCCAAGAGAAGTAAAATTCTCTCCTCATGGGGCAGGGGAGGGTCTTTAGGAAGGGTCCTCAATAAGCTTCTTACTGTATCTTTGAACTGCCTCAGAATTTGCTCAATTATATGTTGGGGCATGTTTGATTTGTTTTTGAAGATTCAACTATTGCGTTCTTTCCACACATTCCAGATGATAAAACCTGACACCAGAATCTAGGCTTTATTAACTATCTCATTCCCTGAGAAGTTCTTCCTCCAATTCTTTAGAGTGTTGGATATGCTGAGACTATCCCTATCAGTTTGTCTAAAAATAGCAGCCACCCAATCCCACACCTTGGAAGTGAAAGGACAGAGGTTGAGAAGGTGTTCAATCGTCTCCTCCTGAGTGCCACAAAGGTAAAAACTAGGAGGACCAATGAAGCCTTTCTTGATGAAATTCTCCCAAGTTAAGATCTTCCTTTGATGGACTAGCCAGATGGAAATCTTTATCTTCATCCAATGCGGACTTTGCCAAAGTTTCTTCCAGATCTGATTAGGATTCACAAAATTAAATCCTGTGACTTCCTGTTTGGCTTCTTTGAGGTTAAAGTTGCCTTCAGTGTTCTTACCCAATCTTAATTGATCTGTTGAGGAAGAGACAAGAATCCTTCTATGCTCTAGCTCCTGTGTGAGGGCTTCTATCTTGGTCTTCAGCTGGTTTTCATCACTGTATCCAAGATCCTTCCACTTGCTCCATTTTCCATTATTCCTTCCCTAATCCCAGAAGTCTTTTACCAAAACCATACCATTGCTATCTGTGTCACTTTTGAAATCTGCAAATTCATCCCTATAAAGGTTGGGTTCTTGTTGCGAGTTGTCGTCCCAAAATCGAGCAAGATCCCCTGCTCGAATTTCGCAAAAACAATGGTGTTGAACAATGTTTTTATTATCCCAAGCAAGGTTCCAAATATGGGAGCCCCTGATTTTCCCTAACATTCTAATGTGATCC
Source organism: Pinus taeda (assembly GCA_000404065.3). Lineage (NCBI taxonomy): Eukaryota > Viridiplantae > Streptophyta > Pinopsida > Pinales > Pinaceae > Pinus > Pinus taeda. The sequence continues at coordinate 77,221 of APFE031373933.1, read as the reverse complement.
TTCTCATGCTAGTGCTTAGCATATTTTTGTTTCCAAAGCTTAGCCCAGGGGGCATTCGGTTCCTTAATCCATCTCCAGCAAAGCTTGGCTCCCGAGACTCTTCTGAGGGTCTCAAGATCATGAAGCCCCAATCCACCATGGCTCTTGGGCTTACAAAGCTTGTCCCAAGCTACTAAAGCTCACTTCTTTTTCTCTTCCCCTCTGCCCCGTATAAAGTCCCTTTGTATGCTTCTTATTTTCTGCTTAATACCTTGAGGAGTCGGAAGTGCTGAAAACATAAAAATGGGAATGGCCTGCAAGATCGTCTATGTGAGAAGAAGGCGCCCTGCAAGATTTAGTGATCTACATGTCCATTTTCTGATCTTGTCCTGAAGTTGATTTAAAACTGGCTCCCACACTTTCCTGCTTAGCAGTTTGTTAGTAAGGGGAATTCCAAGATATTTGGAAGGTAGTTGTTCTCTTTGAAATCCAAGAATTCTGGTAATATTTCTCTCGATAGAAATATTAGTGTTAAAGAAAAAAACTTTGGACTTGTGAAGGCTTACCTTAGTGGTTGCTTCCATAGAAAATTCATTTAAGATGCTTTGATTTCTCTGGCCTCCCTAACTATAGGTATGCCTTGCAATATTGTGTCATCAACAAATTGTTGATGAGTGTTTGCCTCTCAATCCATGGTGGGTTTAATACCCTAAATTCTTCCTTCATCATTTTACATTTTAATCGCTCTACCTAGCCCTTCCATCATGAGGATGAAGAGGAACGGTGCAAGCGGGTCTCCTTGTCTGAGCCCTTTGGATGCAATGAAGGTCCTTGATGGAGCTCCATTAAGTAGTATGGAAAAATTTGTTGAGGTAAATAAAGCCATGACCCATCTTATCCAATTCTGATCAAAACCATAGGCTTTTAGAATTTCTCATATGTAAGCCTAGCTCAATTTGTCATAGGCTTTCGCGAGGTCCAACTGAATGACCATACTAGCTTGTTTGTTGTTTTTGAGAGAGTTTACTACCTCATGAGCTTGGATGATGTTGTTGAGGATTTCTCTTCCCTCCACATAGCCTATTTCTCCTCTGATATGAGAGAGGGTACAAGTGGTTTGATTCGATTGGCTATAACTTTGGAGATAATTTTATACACCACATTACATAAGGCTACGGTCCGAAAACCATCCGGAGTCATGGCGTTTTCCTCCTTTGGAATCAGAGCTATGAATGATGAATTTAGAGCCTTCAAATTTTTTTTGTATCTTCTTGAGTCTTCCACAACCTTGAGGATGTCATGCTTGATAGTTTCCCAATAGGCTTTGAAGAAGTCTACATTGAATCCATCTAGGCTTGGTGCTTTTCCACTCTGCATTTCATTAATCATTTCACTGACCTCCTCTTCCGATACTGGCCTGTTTAGATTGTGGTTGTCCTCTCTGGTAACCAACTGAGGGATATACTAAGTGAAATTATCAATGAACCTAGATATGTCCTCCAGTGGCTCCTTTGCAATTTTGCAAAAGTGTTGCATAAGGATTGATTCCATATCTTTATGAGAAACAAGGTCGATGCTTTAAGAATATTCGATTTTTGTGATTCTGTTGTGTGCCATGTGAGCCATAGTGGTTTTGTGGAATAATTTTGTGTTTCCTTATCCCTCTTTGATCCATTGTATCCTTGATTTCTGTCTCCAGAAAAATTCTTCTTATAAGCATCAATCCTCCCATTCTTCCTGCTGAGTCAGTTAATTTTTGCCACCCTTCGATGAAGCCATCTGTGATGTTGATCTGATTGATCTCTTGGAGCTTCAGTTCAGTTTCTCTTTTGGCTTTAAAGATGTCTCCAAATTCATTTTTGTTCCAAACTTTAAGATAGGATTTGATATGCTTAAGTTTCTACTGGAGCATATACATTTTTGTACCCTAAATATTCAACTCCTCTCTCCACCATTTATCAATGTTATTAGTGAAATTAGGGTGTGAGAGCCAGGGATTTTCAAACCTGAAAGGTCTATTTCTTGGAGTGCCCATAAAGGTAGCTTCCAACTGTATAGACCAATGATCTGATCCTCCAAAGGGAATAATGAAGGCTGTCATGGTAGGTCCTAAGAGAAAGAGGTCCTCTGAAATCATGAACCTATCAAGTTTGGAAGCAACTTGGTGAGCCCCTCCAATTTTTTTTGTTCCAAGTGAAGGTTCCATTAATTGTTTGAGTGTCCACTAGCCTCATGTTCATAATGAAGTTCTAGAAGGCCATGGAGTCACTACCTAGCTGTCTAGTACCTCCTTTTTTTTCTACAAGAGATCTTATCATATTGAAATATCCTCCAATGATCCAGGGCAAAATGGGATGTCTCACTCTTAGTTCCTCCAGGGAAGTGAGAAGCTTGATTTTGTCTGCTTGCTTTTGAGGTCCATACGCATTTGTAATCATGTATATCTCCTTGTCACCTACATGTTGACATATCAGGGAGATATAGTTCTTGGATGCTCCTGATTTTCATTGTTTATTTTGACTCTAGCTCCCTTCACTTGTGACCTCCAGAGAAACAGTTGTTGTGCTCTATCATAGTCCTATTTTGGTAGGAAATCCACCCCTATGTTTTTTCCCTTTTCCACAAAATTTCTCTAGATCCAGATTTTCCCTATCCAGGATCTCTGTAACTCATGGTCCTCTGTTCCTGCTTCACTTGGAGTCATTTTCTAGTCCCTACTAATCTCCATCAGGCTCGGTAGATCATCCTTTTTCTGGTTGTCTACTGTGATATCCTCCATGTCAGCTACCTTATCTTGTTCCTTTGTTGCATTCTCCATGTCCTAGATTGTCTCCTTATTCCCCTCTTCTTCCTCTATGATCTTGAAGTTGTTTTGTCTTGTATGTTTGTCCTCATTTTCCTTCTTGTATGGATGCTTACTCCCTTTTCCTTTACTTCCGACTTTGGCGAAACCCTCATGATCTCTCTCCATAGTGGTTTTCTGGTTATCTTCCCTATTGATTGTGGGGCAGACTCTATATAGATGCCCATGTTCATGGAATTTGCGACATCTAAATGGTATGTGCTCATAGTCCACTATCTGCACCCATTCTTCATCATATACTTCTAAAATGGTTGCTTCTTGAAGGGCTCCAGATAGATCCATTTCCACACATATTCAGGCAAAGGAGGTATATCTTCCTTTCAAAGTTTCCTCTAAGATCTTTAGAAAATGTCTGAGCTTGTTGCCTATGGTTTTCAAAGATTCTGGCAGCAAATAATCCAAAGGAAGGGAATAATGTCTAATTCAAACTGATACTGATGTGAATTTTTCATGTTTTGAGACAAAGTTCATCATCCATGGCTTCATATAGAGCTCTGCGGCAGCATAGAAATAGGGCCCCCCTTCAAGCACTCTATCTTTGTCCTCTAGGCTTATGAACACTACTATGAAAAAGCCCTTAGAACCTAGATGTAAATGTATTTCTCCCGTTGGCTTCCAATGGCTCCTTATCTAGACATGTAATGCCCTCTCTGTCGGCCATAACCCCATGAACTTACATATGATTGCATGCTCTGTCATATGATCTCTATGAGCTTGTATCGCTAGGTCTCTCAATATGACCCATGGAAGAATGCCTGACTTGGGCTTGCAGACTCCAGTGGTCTTATTGGAAGCTGGTCTTTCGTTATTGCCTCCATTCCCCTTTTCTTTTCTCATTTCCTGTTGATTCCCTTCCTAATCCTGATCTCCGCTTCTTCTAGATGTCGCTTGACTTCGTGTGTCTGAGATCTTGTCTAGTGGTTTTTTGAAATGTTTCTTTCCCACATCCTGACTCCTTCCTAAGACTACTCGGCTGTAGGAGGGAGCAACACTCCCACCTGCGCTCCCCGCCATGGTACCCTGAATCCAAAACTTGTCTTCAACTCCAACCCTAGCTTCATGAAAGTTCTCCTTTATTACTCAAGTGTAAATAAAATTATAAATAACTCAACAATATGAATTTTATTTCTAATTTTCATATAATATGGGGTAGAGATTATATGGGTTAGGTATGCTTATTGAGATTGATTTCCACGAAAAACCTCCAACTTTTCACTTATGGATCAAAATCTCATAGTTTCCATGGATTTCCTTTAAGTTACATGATAAACCCATTCTAATTTCTATGGGTAATTATAATTTCCGTGGTAAAGGTAATCGAGAAGTATGGGTAGATGAGACGAGAGAAGGTTAAATAACAAGTTTATCAAGCTCTGTTGATATCTAAATTGTTGGGTTTGTTGTCTTTGAACAATCATAAACCCAAAGAAGTTCCAATAGAACAAACATAACAGAATAGAGTCACTCAACAAAGGAGACCTCAACATGCATATGGGTACCATGACATCTCTTCCACAAATTCCTGGAAACTGTGTGCATCCCCATCCACTACGAGTATTAGGATGCCTGTTGGAGACAAAGCTATGGGGGTGAGGAATTTCATGGGAAGGGGAGGGGGAGGTGGGGTTAGGGTTTTGGTGTCGCCAGAGGGCAGACGCTGCCACCACGACGAATGTGAGCCATGGCAGAATGCCAATCCAAGCTTTCAGTGGGAGAGACGGCTAAGGAATTAAGCAGGGGATGAGAAAGGGGAGGCTGGGCAGAGGTCAAAATGAAAAGCCTAGATTTAGAATAGTGATGTCCATTGCCAAGGTCAACACAACACACTAACTCGCAACGACTCCCTGTGACAGTGCGAGAATAGGGTTTAGCAGCTTGGGGCAAACAATTGCAATGGAGCAAGGGGGGAGGGTCTGCAGTATGGCGTGGGGAGTCCATTTCTGTGCACATAATGGCTAGTTCTCAGCCCAAGCACTCATTAAATTCTACTTGCAGGAAGCCATGAATTCGGCTCAGGCTGGCTTGGTAGGGAATGCTAACAGCCATGTGGCTCGTCCTCTCGTCACCTTCTAGTCTAATCCTCATTAATGTTTTGATTTTCACCCACATCCGGGTGTGCTTCTTCTCCCTGTTTCATTTCAATCTTCACTAATTCATTGTATTCCTTTAGCTGGAGCACAGTGGCTATAATGGTTAGCGAGCCTACATATAGATTCATTCCACTCTCCACCCCTATATTAGCTAAAAGGTCAGCCACTTTATTGCATCCCGACAAATGTGCTTGAGATTGACTACTTTATGGGTAGAGAGCCACATTTCAATGAGTTCTAGCCTTTCTTCCAATCTCTAGCTGTTGCCCACTTTGTTTGATGGAGTCCCCTGCAGAATCTTATTCACCATGTTTATTAGGATTTATGAATCACCTTCAGTCATGAGTGGGAAGAAACCATGAATTTGGGCTAGAAGGAGCCCCTGCCATAACCCTTCTAATTCTGTCGAGTTATTTGTGTCCCTTCTGTTTGAGCCTATGAATTTTAGAAGGGATGCACCTTTATGATCTCTGAAGATTCCTCCAAATCCCGCTTTGACTAGATTGCCTTTTGAGGCTCTATCAAAGTTCAGTTGTATCATGTGTTGGGGTGGAGGAAGCCATTTGTCTGGTATCTTGCTCTTTTCTGAAGGTTTACCATGGATTATCAGCTCTTGGTTCCACTGTAGATTCCAGTTGGCCCATATATTTTGTTCCTGTGGAAGGGAGGGAAAGTCTTCTTTGTGCCATGTTTGAAGTAGTAAGGTTTCCCTAAGGTTTTTGCGAACAGTGTTCCAGAGGATTTGCAAAGGCGAGGATTGGTCCTTGAAGATGCGTCAATTTCTCCCTTTCCATATTGTCCACATGAGAAGGCCTGGGAGTAGTTTCCATAAAGACTTTAGTGATTTTCTCTTATATGGATTCCTCGCCCAATTATGTATAGTGGTGGTTATGTACTCTTTGATTCTTCCATCCTTTTGGCAATGAAAACTCACTTTTTCCCAGAGACTCTATGCTAATGGGCATGAATTCATGAGGTGCAAAGTGGTTTCTTCCTCTTGCTTGTAGTTGGGACACATGGAGGGTCCATGAAAGTTTCTCTTCCGAAGATTGTCCCAAGTGAGGATTTTGTTTTGACATAGCAACCAAAGGAAAGTAGACACTTTTGGCCAAATATTAGGGGCCCAGACTGTGTTCCAAAGATGATATTTGATTGTGTGGTCCCTTATGATTATGTTGTAAGCCTCATGAGTGGTAAAGGTTCCTCTTGCCTTGTAGCCCCATCTGAGTACATCCTTCTTATCTGAATATCAAATTTTCCTATTAGAGAGTTTTGTCCCCAGAATCTGCTGAACGGACTCCATGCCTTGCCTGATGATGTGGTCCGTACTTATCCATTGCATGTATCCTTGCGTTATTGTAGGCCTCTAGTGTTGATTGACCTTATCTAGCATTTGCATTTCCCAATCTGGTATTTGGTGAGGTTTGATAAGTTCCTTTAGCTTGGATTTCTGCTGCCATGAATCTTCCCAGAACCTTGCAGTTTTACCATCCCTAACTTTTGAGAAGCTGTGCTACTGGATTACGTTCCTGTGTTTCTTAGCTGCATTTCGGATAAAGGATCTTGGGCCAACTTCGGTGAGTCGAATTAGATCATCTATAGGTCGGTTGTTCACATATTTTGTTGTCCAGAGGGTAGCCCAGGGAGTGTGCAGCGCTGTGAGCCATTTCCACCAGATGTGCGCTCCCATGACAACATTACTATGATAGGGATTGTGAAGCCCTATGCTGCCTGATATCTTTGGAAGACAAACTGTGTCCCATTTTACTAGAGCCCATTTACGATTTTGGCTTGAGTTGCCCCACAGAAAAGATCTTTAGAGATGTTTGATTTCCTTGAGGACCCATTTTGGCACTACCAAGATAGAAAAGAGATATAGAGGCATAGATTGTAAAAAAAAAATTGATTAACACTAAGTGACTGTCCATATTGAGGGATCTGTGAGTCCAGGAAGAGAGACAAGCTTCCAATTTTTCCAAGAGCAGGTGCCAAGATGAGTGTTTCAGAGTTGTATCAGTCATGGGAGCTCCCAGGTATTTGGATGGGAGAGAAGCTATTGGGAAACCAAGGATACGAGCAATAGAAGCTTGGGTAATAGCAGAGGTATGAAAATCCAAAATTTGGGATTTAGCCTTATTTATGCTCGCTCCAGAGGCATCTAAGAAACCAGTAAGCAGGGATTTTAATTTGAGAGCTTCCTGGACTGAAGGATGGCCATATAGCATGTTATCATCCATGAATTGCTGGTGGGTAAAAGTAGGCGAGTTAGGAAAGGAGAGGCCTCTTAATTGCTGGGAATGAAGAGCTTCTTTGATGCTTCTACCGAGTCCTTTTTCCATCATGACGAATAGAAAAGGGGATAGGGGATCTCCTTGTTAGATTCCTCTGGAGGGATGAAAAGGCATGGAGGGGATGACATTGACCAAAATGGAAAATAAGGTGGAGGTTATGAGACTCGTGACCCATCTACCCTTGGGGGGGGGGGAGAAACCAAAGACAATCAGCATCTTTTGAATATACTTTCAGCTTAAACTGTCAAAGGCTTTAGAGAGATCTATTTTTAGAAGCATACTTTCTTGTTTGGATAGCTTCAAGGAATGAATAATCTCGTGAGTGAGTATGATGCCATCCATGATTTGCCAGCCTTCCACATAGCCTAATTTCTCTGGTGATATAAGTAGTGGTAGCATCGGTTTGAGTCTTAAGGCAATGACTTTGGAGACAATTTTGTAAATGACGTTTCATAGAGCGATAGGCCTGAATTTGTTAGGGGTCTGAGATTGTACTTCCTTGGGAATGAGGGCGATGAAGGTTGCATTCATGGAGGGAAGCATCCACCGATTAGTCCTGGATTCCTCAACTACCTGCCAAACCTTCATTTTAATCAAATCCCAATAATTGTGGAAAAAGTTGGATGTCAAGCCATCGAGACTAGGCACTTTTCCCTCTTTTAATTGGCGCATCGCATGTTCCACCTCTTGTAAGGAAATCGGCCTAAGGAGGAGCTGATTGTGTTCCTCTGTTATGACTTTTGGTATAATCATGGTTATTTTCTCTATGGCCGACTTCCTATCTATCTGTGGTTCTTGGTGAACCTGCTTGAAGTAGGTGAGAAGTTCTTGTTCTATATCCTCATGATTTTCTACTCTTTCCCCCTGCCTATTTTGGATGTGAGTGATGTTATTATTCATTCTCCTCTGAGTAGTAGTGTGATGAAAAAACTTTGTGTTTATTTCACCCTCCTTAAGCCATCTAACTCTTGATTTTCACTTCAAAGTATTTCTTCTTGCTTGGCTCTTTCTGATATTTGCGATTGTAGGTGCTTTTCCTACTCTGAGATTCCTCTGATCTTCCTTCCATGACGATCCTCTACTGTGATCTTTTCATGTCGTTATCTAGAGCCTTTTTCACTTGGAAGATATTACCAAAGGTAGAGTGGTTCCATTGTTTAATGTTGATTTTGAGATTTTTGAGTTTTTGCTGGAATTGATACATTTTTTACCCTTCCAGAGGCTTGAAGCTATTCCAAACCGTATCTATTAGGTTGTTGAAATCTAGATGTGACAGCCATAAAGCTTCAAAGCAGAAAGGTGAACATGTAGTTTTGCCTGGTCTTGTCCATTGAAGTGAAATTGGCCAATGATCTGAGCCTGAGAGAGGTAGAATTGAAGTTGAGAGGTCCCCGCCCAAATGGATTGCATTTTTGGAGAGCAAAAATCTGTCTAATCAAGAGGCTATCTATTGTGAGCCTACTCTTTTATTATTCCATGTATAGATTCCATTATTGAATGGCATATCAATGAGCTAACTGTTTTGGATGAATCTTTTTAAATGACTGCTTTCCTTATCCAGTTTATTCTTGCCTCCTCTCTTTTCTTCCAGTTTTGTTATCATATTGAAGTCTCCTCTTGTGATCCAGAGTGGGTGAGTTCTCTCAACGTTGATCAGAGATAGGGTATTCAATATGTCTATCTTGTGCATTGCCTCATGGGGGAAGTAGACATTAGTTAAGTGACCATGTATATTTGTTCCTGTTATGTGGAAGGTAGCTTGAATGAAGTTCTCACTTGCATGAATGTTAGTAGGCGTGATGGCTTGTTCATCCGAGATTATTGCAAGGCCTCCTGAAGCTCCTGAGGCATCCACTGCAACTGCTATACTACATAGCCATTCTTTTGCAAGGGTTTGGTCCACAGTTGTGGAGTTGCATTTGGTTTCTTGAATGAAGAAGATTTGGGGTTTCTCCTGTTGGATCATACTTTTTATCAATCTATATTTCACGGGGCTGTTGAGCCCTCTAATATTCCATGAAGTTAGCTTCATGATGTAATATTGGGGAGGGTGTTGTAATACTTTGTAAGCTTGGAATATCTTCTCGATTCCATGAGCATTTCCCCAATGTGGATGGTTCGTTGAAGATTCGTTTTCCTTCCTCTCGTTTTATTATCTTTGGTAATGTTTTTACCATCCCATTGACTTCCAAGCTGTATGCCAAGGGTACTTTGTTGTTGTGCTTTAGTAAGGATCACTTCCAGGTTTTCCAGCTGCCTTATTGGAATCTTGTCATAATTTTTTGTCTTGCAAGCTTGTTCTAAGGCAAGTATATCCAGATCTCCAATATCTATGCTTCCACTCTCCTCTTCCATGTACTAGGTTTCACTCCTTTCCTCTGTTGTTTTTGTCACAGCTGTGGTTGCGGGTTGCATGTTGTCCACATCCATGCTCTAAGTGTTCCATGCTAGGACCATACTAGGGGAGCATGAGGTGAGGTCTATGTTTTGTTTAGACTTATGGGTCTTCTTTGAGCTATTGGGGATGAATTGTGCTTTTGTCTTAGGCATCTCCTCTGAGTGAGTAGGGATTTCAAAGTTATTTATCTCCAGCTGGGCCAAGGTTTCCAAACTATTACTTGTGGAATGCATTAAAGAGTTGGCAACAGGTGTCTTAGGGTTTGAAATAGGTTTTTTGTGGTTCTTTTTGTGGTTGGTGACTTTGGTGAAGCCATCCAAGTCAGGTTTATCAGAAGAGGTGGGGGATGAGGTCTTCAGATTTAAAGGACAATCACAAAATAGATGCCTAGGGGCATGGCATTTCTTGCATTGAAACGGGACATGTTCATAATCTATTGATTCAACCCATTCAAAATCATCATGGTATAGACTTACCGCATCCAGAAGAGCCTTTCTTAGATGCATATAGACACAGATTCGGGCATAGGAGGTATATCTTCGAAGTTTTGTCTCCTCCGCAATTTTGATGAATTCCCCTAAACCATTTCAAATATCTTGTAGCAAATCTTCATCCTAGTACTCTAGAGGAAGGGAGCAAAGGCAGATCCAAACTGGTGCCTAGCTAAGATCTTTTTTATCTGGATTGAATCTTTCAACCCAATCCCTCAGATACAATCCAGCTGCATTGAAAAAGTACGACCCTCCATCGAAGATTCTGTTTCGGTCTTCTAGATAGTTGAAAACTGCGGTGAAGAAACCCTTAGGCTCCAACTGCAAGGTAATGTGTCCTTTCAGCTTCCACTTGGCTACGATCCATCCATACAGAGCTTTTTGTGTAGGCCAAAAGCCTATAAATTTCCCAAACATGGCGTGATCCTTCATGTAGCGGATCTAAGTGTTGATCCGGTTACTTGGGAGCTGAATCTTAGGTCTTTCAGCTACAACCGGCGTGCAGGTAGCCGATGTCACTTTGAGAGTCTCATTGTCAGTCGTCTTGGCAGTTTGTGTATTTGTTCCTACTCTCATTTCGTCTTGGATAGTTTTCCTGATATCTTCCTCATGCATTTGAGTGTTTTCACTTTCATTGGGAGAAGGCATTGTATCTTCCCTCCCAGGGGGTTTCATGATTCGTTTGTCGTTCCTTGTCGCTTATGGTTTGTCATATTATTGGATAATGTTAGCAAGGTTGCTGTGATCTGTGCGGGTCTACCATTGTATGTCTGTGCCCAACCCGAAACCTTCATGTTCACCAGAGCTCTCCACCCCCTCATCGATTTTGTCAAAATAAAGAGGTACTTACTAGTAATGATGAAATTTCCCATAATTAATTAATATGAGGTAAATTAATTAAAAGATTATAAATATCTTGGAGATAAATCTTAACGATTGATTAATGTATACTACTATGAATATTGGGACATATTCCATGGAGGTCGAATCTCCACTATCCACCTAATAATTATTAATAATTAAATTAAACTTTGGAAGGCCTAATGTGAAATGGCTATCAAACACCTCCTTATATAAAATATCTAATATATTAATACTTATAGAAAACTAAAATGAAATTACTCTTTTAAAAAAGGTAGAAATTATTTTTACATTAAATTAATAACTATCAAATATTTTACAATGGCTAGCAATTGTTCCTTACAACTTTCAAGAATATCACAACAGAAAATTGATAAATTTATACTTTTCATTTTAGATGTGGATAATTATAAATATTGTATTAATATAGTTCCTTCCATTAGCGCTTGAGGATAGCTCAATTGGCGATTTTAGTGATAATGAAGTGTTATGTACCATGATATTCTACGTTCAAATCCCCTAATTTTACCCATGGTTGTGGTCGTGTGCTCATGACGTGGTTTACCTAGGGATTATAGAAGTAGAGATCACAATTGACACCATGTCAAGTGAGTATGAGACTGGCCTAGTTGCGATTATATATAATATATATATATATATATATATATATATATATATATATATAATATATATACACATTATTTTCTTTCATTGAACACAATTATTAATCTCTACAATCGTGTGATTAATGTTTTTGCAAATTTAATTTTAAACTATAACTTAATTTGCTATCCTTATAAGGATGTGTTGATGTTGTTGGATGCCACCAACAATAAAGGGGTCTCCTCGATATGAACTCCTAATTAGACCTCACAAATTTTGGAGTATGAGAAGTAACGAGAAAATAAGGTCGATTGCCATGGTCTTAAAGATTTTCTTTGGCAGCAATAAATGAAAAAAGAGAAATGCATTTACTTTTGAGATAATTAAGTAAGTTAATTGATTGTATAGTTGAGCAAATCAATTAGTAAGACAAGGCACGACTGTTGACTCAGAATGTGTAGTGCATAATGGATGCCCGACTAGGAAATATTTCATAGTTAACAAGTGCAAGAGGTAGGGACTGAGCATTGAGATTACACAATGCATAGTTTTGGAAGGAAATGACTGCACAATGCATAGTTCCAAGAGACAAGGGTGACTAACTAGGGGTTGAGACTATGCAATGCACAATTCAGGAGGGCAAGATGAGGAGTTGTTGGTCAAACAAGTTGCGAATACAAGAAAGCTTTAGAATTTGACTGAGGGACTCATTGGATATGTAACAAGACTTGAACATGATCACACACTTAAAAATGATAAACCATATGAAAATAAGACACCTAGCAGCCAAAATCAATATGAAATCATTGAAAGGACTCAAAATAAAACTTACCTCTAAGTGTAACACTTAATATACATCATGTGACACTAGTGTCCACTGCAATAAGAAAGTGCATACTACTTTGGGAATAATTCTAAGGCATATCTCTATGACAAATAAAACCCATTAGTACAAGAAAAAACACCAAATTTGTCACTTAAAGATGCACCATAACTCCCTTTCATAAAGTGTGACACTTCCCTTAACAAATGAAAAAACTTGGAATTTCTTAACAAAGAGACTTGGAATCCTAGAACAAAAGTATGGAATGACTCTAAGAACTAAGAATGATAGTTCCCATGATTAAACAAAGCCTCCAAATTTCAATTAAAGGACAAAATTTGGAGGGTGTTATAGTAGCGACAACAATTGGTGACACACTAGTGGAACTCCAGCTTCTCTCTTCTAGTCTAGATTTATGAATAGGGTATAGTCCTTCAAGAAGTATTCATCATGTGGATTACCTTTTCTTCCCTATTTATGTTGAAAAATGCACCAATAGATCTTGAATTTTATTTTTAGTTGATTAAATTGATACAATTTGAATTTCCACATCAATAGACAACTTGGATTATGTTAGCTTGTGTGACATGGCTTGTGTCACCAATTTTACTCAGTAAATTTGATTTGGAGGAGTTAAATTTCAATTCCACATGTGTGATTGCTAAATTGTAGCAGTCAAGGCTAGTTATCTCATGTTCTTTTCAGTTAAACTAGTTCCAACTTTTGGAGGAACTAGTGGAGGGTCAGTGAAGGAGTGGGACTTCTATCAAACTTAGTGATCATCCAATTACCTAATCTATCATCTCAAAATAGCTAGTGCATGTAGAGAATTGAAGTTACCCAATTTAGGTAGATATTCCAACATAGTGTAACAGCAATTGTAGACCAATCTTGAGTCTATAAGTGTTGCATGCATTCAAATGATCATCCTAAGGAATTGCAAATTAAATTAGAGTAATTTTGTAAATAATAGGGGCTAATTCCTCAAGGAACAATGCATGGAAATAAGAGCTCAAGAAGAGGCGAAATTTTAGTAATTTTGGGTTAGAGGCCTTTAGTGAGAAGAGATATAGGTTATGCACTTGTAGGATGTGCTCAATTGAGACAAGAAATTGTAATAAATCTCTATTCATTTCATTAATGCAAGAAGGAATTGGGGTTTTTTGCAAATTGATTTCCTGAGATTATGTTGCATGTGTGATATTTATTCTTGCATGTCTGAGATGTTTTTCTCTAAAATGAAAATTAATGTCCATGGAGTAGTAGAGTAGGTTTATGTCTTATGATTTTGATAAAAGCTTCATGAGAAGTTGAAAATCTATACCATAATTTATACATGGTATCAGAGATGGATTCACATTAGAGGAGGAAATTTGAAGTTGTTACTCAGAGGTTTGAATTTGAAGATCAGTGTAGTAGGATTTCATCGTACATGAGAATATGACCTTCAATGGACTGAGGCTAGAATATGCCTTGGAACGAACCTCAAATTTTCTTTCTTGAAAGGTCTGCATGGAAGAGGTATTGGATGACAAGGGATTGCTTGAATACTTCAAGAGAGATATTCCAAGACCACCAACAACCGATTTCCAAGACCTTGTACAGTGAAAGAAAGATGTAGCCAAAGTGAGGAGAATAATATTGTAGGGCGTACAAGGTCATATTGTCTCGAATCTCCAAGGAAAATAAGCTTTGTTCGTGATGTGGAAAGTAATGATAGAATTGGTTGAGAATAGTAGTGACCATAAGAACCTCACGTTCAAGGATAAACTTTGAAGTAACAAGATGTAAAAGAATGACACTATACAATAGTATCTCAACACGTTCATACAATTTTATGAAGATCTGGGTGAGGTCGATGTCACTTTCATTAAAGATGACTTGGTAATCCTATCCCTTCTAGGCCTTCCCGAGATTTGGCATAGCTTTCAAGATTCGGTGAACGAGAGGGTGAAACTACCGAATTGGGAGTGCTTATAGTCTGATTTGGTAGAGAAGGAAATAAAGCATGT
>APFE031373933.1:45379-61490 GCA_000404065.3 Pinus taeda | reverse complement strand
CAGATCAAAATCATATAGAGATACCACTATTCTAGCCTTAAGATTTTGACCCATCAATAGAACTTATCCTTATCCTTGCGCTCAGGTTCCTTCTTCATTCAGATCCAGATCTACACCATAACCCAATCATAGTATTACAGATCTAGCACTTTATCAGATATTCAATAATTTAGAAGATGCCTTGCCAAATGATCTCCTTCCTCTTTTATAGCCTTAGGCCTTTCACAATACCGCAGACCAAAAACCATAGCAATTCAATATGATGGACCCAATACTTGGGATCAACACTTTTGGATGCAATACCATGGACCAAAGCCATAGGATCAAAAACTGTTGGACTAATACCATGAACCAACCATAAGATTTCCCATGTGCGTGCACTTTTCTCTGCATGAAACTGCGTGAACTTTTCTCTACATGAAAGGAACGTTTCTCTGCATGAAAGTGTGTGAACTTTTCTCTTCATGAAAGGAACTTTTCTCTGCATGAAAGTGCGTGAACTTTTCTTTGCGTGAAAGGAACTTTTCTCTACAAGAAAGTGCTTGAACGTTTCTCTAAATAAAAGGTACTTTTCTCTACATGAAAGTGCGTGAACTTTTCTCTTCATGAAAGGAACTTTTTTCTGCATGAAAGTGCGTGAACTTTTCTCTGCGTGAAATTTCGTGAACCAAAAAATAACTTTGCTACACTATAATTTATCATCTGAGATGAGTGGGTTGCCATCAAGTACAACATATATATCATAATGCCAACAAAGCAAAATAGCAAAGATTGTAATTCAACCAAGGGCGAGGATGAAGAAAACTTTGCATTGGCTAGACAGCAAAATAAGGGAAAATGGAAGAAATCCCAATCTAAGTAAGAATCCATTCAAGTGGGAAAGAATAAATATTTGTCAAAAATTAAATGCTTCCATTTTCGTGAATTTGAGAATTATGCCACAATGTGTCCACACAAGAATACAAGAAGGAATATCTTAGAAGGAGCATCAGGTGAATCTTTGGTTTCATGTGGAGAACCTATACAAACTAGATGTACATTATTGTGCTACATTGAACACAAATGTACAGAAGTTATAGAGCTGTGATGTCAATGGAATTTTGCATATAAGACTCGACCATTTACATCATGGTGCTTTGAATCTCATGTAGCATATAATCACAACCCTCCTAAAAGGATAAGTTGAGCAGCATGATGTATGCAAAGGATGTACTCTCGAGAAGTAAACAAAATCCACATTCCATGACCGGGACAAAAAAGCACATACAATCCTCGAAATGATCCACTATGATGTCTATGGACCTTTCTCGACATACTCTATTTCCAAGAACAAATATATTTTCATTTGTATTGATGAATTCCCATGAAAGTGTTGGATCTTCTTCATTCGGAAGAAGGATGAGACATTCTCCAAGTTTTCAGAATTCAAGGAACTTGTTGAGAATGAAACAAGAAATAAGGTGAAGGCTCTTAGGAGTAAAAATGGAGGTGAGTATGTATCCCTTGAATTTAAAAATTTATGTGCAAAGAAGGTATTCGACGAGATTTGATATCACCCCACAATCGAAAAAAAAATAGGGTGGTTGAGATAAAGAACTATAACATTATGGGAGCAACAATGGTGATATTGCATGATCAAGGCCTACTTAAACATTTGTGGGCCAAGGCACACAAAAGAGCGGTATATTTGCAAAACCAGAGTCCTCATCAGGTTTTGGGCATGGTTACACTAGAGGAGGCTTTCTCTAAGAGAAATTTAGATTTGTCATACTTCAGGATTTTTGGAGCCTCTATATAATACCATATCTCCAAAGAATATAGGAAGAAGCTATAGCTGATAGCAAAATTAGTAGTATTTGTGTTTGACACACAAACTCCCCACAACTATAGTGTGTACTTTCCATCCCTCATAATGATAGTTGTGGGAATGGATGTAAAATTTAATCCAAATAAATTGATGCAATGTTCTCTTGAGAGGGAGCTTTAGATCCCACTCGAAGAAGATATTTTAGCTTCAAAGGAGGAACCTCAGGAAGTTGTGGAGGAGCTGTAGGTTGAGGATAAAAGATAGGAAATAACCACTCAAGAAGAACCTTCTAGAGAAGGTAGAAAAAGGACTAGGGAAGATGAGAGACTTATGCTACATGTCTATAATGATTGATCTTATGGAGACTGAGCCATCATCTTTCAGCAAAGAAGTAGAGAAACCTCTATGGGTCGATGCAATGGTTGAGAAATACGAATTCATTGAAAAGAACAATGTTTAGGAAGTGGTACTAAGACTAGTACATAAATCAGTTGTGGGTTCAAGGTGGATGTTCAAGGTAAAGCATGAAGTAAACATAATCATAGAGAATTACAAGGCCATATTTGTGGAGAAGAGTACTCTCAAGTTGAGGGGATTTATTATGAGGGGACCTTTTCTCCTCTAGCAAGGTACTCATGCACTAGATCAATTCTTGCCCTGGTTGCATAGATGGGGTGGAAGATCCACTAGATGGATGTAAAAAAAACATTCCTCAATGGAGTTATTGAGGAGGAGGTGTATATATAGGAACCTGAAGGCTTCAAGAATTTTTAACAGGAGTCTCATGTTTGCAAACTCAGGTGAGCGGTGTATAGTCTCAAGAAAGCACCTTGTGATTGGTATACTAGGATCGATAGTTGTCTCATTGATTTGGGATTCACCAAAATTAATCACATTTATTACAATTTTTGTTATATTATGCTTAGTGAGGAGGATACAAGATGTTTTATTATGTCATGTGCCCAAACATAATTTAAACGAAGGAATTGGGACAATTTTGAGAAAATTTCAATGCAAGACCTCGGAGTAGATAACATGGAGATATTCTATGACGTTGTCTACCCCAATAACTCCTTCAATCAACCAAGATCACCACTTTGTCTCTCATCAACTCAGAGTCATTGGAAGCCATGTAAGATGAGGACATTGGCAGCTAGGCCAGTGTAGTTCAAGAAAGATCTAGATGTACCTTTCTCAAGTTTTGGGAGACAAACACCTCTATATTCTATGGACTTTTTGGTATATACAATTTTGTATAAATAAACATGCCAAGGAACTCATTAGGATTCGAATTCCAGTTGCAGCTAAGAAGCTATTAAGCTCAAGAACCCGTGATTGTTATTTTTTACTTATTATGTGATCTATTTGACATTTCTACAATGATAGTGAAAGATTTTCTTATTGATCCATCACTGAGTTAGTTCAGAGGGATGAGGTGCTTGGGTTTGGGCCCAACCACAGTAGCTTAGTTCCCCTTTGTGTATTGATGTTTTTCTTTAGCTTAGAATGTTTATTAGTTGCTGCATTTTAGTAGAATATAATTCCTCAAAAAGCCTTATGTTAGTGCTAGTCTTATTAGCGTGTCACCTAGATCAAATGTGCTTTTACTATGTTTTTCAAGACTATCAAAATCAAATTTTTATGTCAATAAGGTTACATAGCAAAATTTAGTCACTCTTTGTTGAGTCTAGAAATGAGGTCAATCTTTCAGAAATTCACTCATGCTGGTCAAACATCAATGCCATAATAAAGACATGTGAGTCAGAGCTTGGTCAACCCACCGAGCTTAAATTTGCATCATAGGCCTCATAACGAGGGTCAACTATTGCATGCTTCCACTCTCCCTGCTTGAACAACCACCCGAGTTTCCATGAGTGTCCGCGAGGTCACCTCCAGTTTCTTCCTTTTCCTTCTCCCATCACAGCTAGTTGATAATTGATGCATGCATTGGAGGTCAAGGTCCCTGTGGTTAGGACCTCCCTTAATTACCATTTGCATAAAATCTTTGTCATGGGAATAATCCATCCTCTAAACTAGAGATAAAACACTTAACATACCACACAACAAATATTTGTGATAGCTGAGGTGAAGCCCCACAAAGCATGCTTCATGGGGGAATTGTCCCACATGTGGCAAAGGGATGTTAGAGGGACACCAGATAAATGTGGCACCAAGAGTGATCAAGTGGAGAATGTGTTTTCATATGCTTGTGAAAGGAATGAATATCCATTTTCATGTGTGAATGCATGGGATGGGATGGCCATGCCAACCCCCTGTAAATGTTATGTGAGGAGTTAAAGTGGTAGGATCCATTGACACAAGTTCCAACACCCCAATTAAGGGTTATTTTAAATTATTCTTATTATTATAAATTATAAGAATAAATAGTATTTGATTTAAATAATGTTCTTAATGGTGGAGATTCACCCCCACTTTAGCATGGAAATTGTTAACTTGTAAATAGATTTTGTTACAATAACATGGGCCAATACCAAGGATTATCAATACTACATAACGAATATGACATGTGTTGATATGAAATTTTCCTTAATTAACTAATATTAGATAAGTTAATTAAAGGAGTAGAAATATATTGGAAATAAATCTTAATTGTTGATAAGTGTATACTACTATGAATATTCACACATATTCCATGGAAGTTAAATCTCCACCATCCACTTTATAGTTACTAATAATTAAATTAAATTTTGGAAGGCCTATTATAAAGTGGCATGCCTATCTACATAGATATATCTAACACCTCATTATATAAAATATCTAATATGTTAATACTTATAAAAAACTGAAAAGAAATTACTCTTTTAGAAAATGTAGAAATTATTTTTTACATTTAATTACTAACTATCAAATATTTTACAATGGGTAGGACTTTTTTCTTACAACTTTCAAGAATATCACAACAAAAGAAATACAAATTTATAATTTTCGTTGTAGATGTGTATGATTACAAATATTATATTAATATAGTTCCTTCCTTCAATGCTTTAGGATAACTCAATTGGTGATTTTAGTAATAATTAAGTGCTATGTACCTTGAGATTCTAAGTTCAAATCCCCTAATTTTACCCATGGTTTTGGCCACGTGCTTAGGGTCACCTTCTTTACCTAGCGATTATAGTGGTAGCGGCGAGTATGAGACTCACCTAGTCGCGGTTCTGTGTGTGTGCGCATATATATATATATATATATATATATATTATTATTATATATATATATTATATATATGATATCTATAATATATCTATTAATATATATATATATATTATATATATTATATATATATATTTATATATATATATATATATAATATATATATATATATATATTGAATATAGATATATATATATATATATATATATATATTAATATAATATATATATATATATATATATATATATATTATCGATATATATATATATATATATATCGTTTCATTCATTATTATTTTTCTTTCATTTGTTCAAAATTATTAATCTCTACAATCAAGTGATTAACATTTTTGTGAATTCAATTTTAAACTATCATTTAATTTTTTATCCTTATAAGGATATGTTGATGTTGTTGGATTCCACGAGAAATAAAGGGGTCTCCCCGATATGAAGTCATAATTAAACCTCACACATTTTGTAGTAGGAGCCCTAACCAAAAAATAAGGTCGTTTGTCATAATATTAAAGATTTTCTTTAGTGTTAATAAAAAACAAAAGAGAAATGCATATGCTTTCAAGATAAGCAATTAAGTTAACCTTGTGATGTATTCAATTTTAAAGTGTGTAACGATTCTTTCATGAAAAGGAAAAGAAAGTGAGCCTCTAAGAGAAATGTAATAATATTATCCTAATAAATGCACATACATATATCTAAAAGAATCATTAATAAACTCGTTATATAGTTCACAAAGAAATAACGATCATGAAATAAAAAGATAGATGATTCAAAGATGAATACTAAAGGCCACGAAGTAGTTCTTTTTCATTATTATCTATAAACATAAACATACATCACAAACAATGAAATAATAGAATCATGATAATTCATGACATATGTATGAAAAGTGTGTCAACTCCAAGAGATTTTAATTATGAATTTGAAGTCCCAATGTACACTATTACAATTACAAACAACTAGTTCCAAAAGTGGAATATTAAGAAAATACTTGCTTCTCAAAAGCTTAATCTTCTCGCCTATACCTAGTTTGAGAATCCAAGATGAAAAGTCATTTTCTTGAGCTATGAGTTTGTATATATAATAAATGAGGTGACTCACAACCTCCATTGTGACTTGTGAGCTGCTATGTGACATTTCAAATTCCTATGGGACCCTTGAGCTTCTATATGACTCTTCACATTCTATATCTAACCATTGGGCTTCCACATGTTTACATTTCATCCTTTTTCATAAATTACATAATCACATTGACAAATGCTATTTAAAATTATACTCTTATGGTGACACTTAGACAAACGATGACTTGGTATTGATGACATGGAACTTCATTGTGATGTCTCAAGGCCAAGATTTTCTCCTTTTTTCCATCGTTGTATCTCCATGGTGGTTCTTGCATGTACTCCATCTTCATCCTCCAAGGGGTTGATTGATAGGGAGCCTACAATGTGATCTTAGTCTTCATTCTTTTCTCATAATGTGGTTCCCCTTTTTTTCTTCACTTCATGATCTCGTTGTAGCTCCAGATTTATAGGTGTCTTCTTACATGATCTCATTGTCATCCTCCTTGAGCATCATCCTATCATGTGAAGATAGAAACACGTGAAAATGGAATTCAGTCGTGAAAAGACGATGTCAGTCCCCAAATATCCTAATCTATATTATTTCTTATGCAACACATTAATTGAACTAGGACATTGTACACAATTGAGGAGGAGGGATTGTGTAGTGCCCAAAAAAGAGAAGGCAGTGATGAAGATATAATCACTAGGAATGCATAATTCATGGTGACTGAGGGACAGGGAGGGAAGATAATGAAGTTAAGGGAGATAGAGATTCATTGAGTTAGGCTTTCTCACTCTGACTGCATAGTGCACAACTCTAGAACGACTAAGGCAGTTGATTGTACAAATGAGCAAGTCAAGTAGTAGGATAAGGCTAGACAACTAGCTAGGAATATGCAATGCATAATGGAGGCCTGACTAAAAAAGTATGGTGTAATTGGCAAGTGCAAGAGGTAGGGACTGGGCACTAGGATTACACAAGGCATAGTTTTGGAATGAAATGACTACATAGTGCATAGTTCCAGGAGGCAAGGACAGCTAACTAGGGCATGAGACTGTGGAGTACACAGTTGAGGAGAGCAAGATGAGACACTTAGAAATGATCAACCACATGAAAATAAGACACCTAATGCCCAAAATCAATATGAAATAATTAAAAAAACAAAAAAATATAGATACCTCCAAGTGTAACACTTAAGATACATCATGCGACACTAATGTCGTGTACAATAAGAAAGTGTATAGTACTTTGGAAATAATTCCAATGCATATATCTATGACAAATAAAACCCATTGGTACAAGAGAAAACACTAAAATTTTCACTTAAAGATGCAATATACCTCCCTTTTAGAAAGTGTGACACTTCCTTTAACAAATAATGATACTTGGAATTTATTGACAAAGAGACTTGGAATCTTAGAACACAAGTATGGAATGACTCTAAGAACTAGAAATTAAAGTTCCCGTGATTAAAGGAAGGCTCCACATTTCTATTATAGAAAACAATTTGGAGGGTGTTGTAGCAACGACAATGCTTAGCAACACACTAGTCGAACTCCAACTTCTCTATTATGGTCTAGCTTTATGCACATGGTCTTGTCTTTCAAGAAGTATTCATTCATCATGTGGATTACCTTGGCTTCCCCATTTATGTTGAAAAATGCACCAATAAATTCTCAATTTTATTTTTCCTTGATTAAATTCATAAAATTTGAATTTCCACATCAACATAAAACATGGATGATGTTAACTTGTGTGACATGGATTGTGTAGCCAAGTTTACTCAGTAAATTCAATTTGGAGCAGTTAGAGTTTACCTTAACATCTATGATTGCTAATTTGTAGTAATCAAGCTGAGTTATCTCAAATTGTTTTTAGTCAAACTAGTTCTAACTTTTGGAGGAACTAGTGCAAGGTCAGTTAAACAATGAGACTTCAGTCAAACTCAGCAATCATTCAATTAACTTATCAATCATCCCAAAATAACTAGTGTATGTAGAGAATTCGACTTACCCAATTGAGGTGGAGATTCCGAGGTAGTGTAACATCACTTGTAGACTAGTCCTGAGTGTACAATTGTTTCATGTAGTCAGATGATCAACCTAAGGAATTGTATAATTCAATTAGAGTAATTTCCCAAATAATAGGAGCTAATCCCTCAAGGAACAACACAAGGAAATAAGATCTGAAGCAGAGGAAAAAATTTACTAAGTATAGGCTAGACACATTTAGTGAGAAGAGATATAGGTTATGCACTTTCAGGATGTGCACAATTGAGAAAAGAAATTTCAATACATCTCTATTCATTTGATTAATGCAAGGAGGCATTGGGGTTTTTAGCAGATTTATTTCCACAGATAAAAATATTTGTTGCATGTGTGATATTTCTTCTGCATGTATAAGAGTTTTGTTCTAAATTGTTAATTAATCTCCATGAAGTAGTAGAGTAGGCTTATTTCTCGTGATTATGATTAGAACTTCATGAGAATTGAAAATATATATACCATAATTTCTACATGGAATCGAAGATGGATCCACGTTAGAGTAGGAAATTCGAATTTGTTTATGAGAAGCTTGAATTTGAAGATGAGTGTAGTGGGATTTTATCAGAGCTAAGAAGATGACCTTCAATGGACTAAGGCTTGAATATGCCTTTGAAGGAACCTCAAATTTTATTGCATGGAAGCAACAATGGATTGCTTGAATATGTCAAGACAAGTATTCCAAGACCACCAACAACTGATGTCTAGGACCTTGCATAGTGGAAGAAAGATGTAGCAAGAACAAGGAGTATAATATTGGAGTATGGGATCATATTCTCTCGAATATCCATGGAAAAGAATCTTTGTTCACGATGTGGAAAGAATTGACATAATTGTTCGAGAATAGTATTGACCACAGGAAGCTGGCATTCAAGGATAAAGTTTGAAGTATCCAGATGCAACAGAATGACACTATACCACAATATTTGAGTAGGTTCACACAATGTTATGATGATATTGGTGAGGTCGGTGTCACTATCCCTAAAGATGACCTGGTAGTCCTTCCCTTCTGGGCCTTCCCAAGACCTGACAGAGTTATCAATATTCGGCGATTGGGAGGAAGAAACTACTAAATTGGGAGTGCTTATGATATGACTTGGTACATGAGGAAATAAGGGAGAATATGAGAGATGGGAATTCATCCAAGGGCGAGGATGAAGAAAAAATTGCACTGGCTAGAGAGGAAAAGAAGGGAAAAGGGAAGAAATCCCAATCTAAACCAGTATCATGTCAAGGGGGACAGAAGAAAGATTCGTAAAAAAATAAATCGTTCCTTTGTCATGAAGTCACGCACTATACCACGAAGTGTGCACACAAGAGGACAAGAAAGAAGACCCTATAATGAGCACACAGTGAGGCTTTGGCTTCAAATTTTAAGCTTGAATTTAGCCTCATTGCATGCCTGACCAACACAATGATGGGGAGCATGTGGTACTTGGACTCATGTCCATCGTTCCAAATGATGGGGAATAGAGACTTTTTCAGTCACTTAGAAGAGAAATATTTTCATATGCACATTGATATGGAGGATGATGGAAGGTATAGTGTGACTGAGATTGGTATTGTTGCCACTCAGAGGGATTCAAGCTCCCTCCTCAAGCTCAAGGATTTCATATTTGTGCCAAACCTAAAGGAAAATATCATCTCTGCTACTATTTTGGGAGACCGTGGTAATCATGTGATTTTCAGCAAAGGAAAGGAATTCCTGAGATATATAACCACAGGATAGGTGAAGCATATTAGGATTCATGTGAAGAACCTGTACAAGTTAGATGTGTAGGATTGTGATGCATTGAGCACAAAGGCAGAGAAGGTGCAAAGGTGCGATGTCATTGAACTTTGGAATATAAGAATTTTCCATTTACATGAAGGTTCTTTAAAGATCATGCAACATATAACCACAGGCATCCCCAAAGGAGCACTTGAGAAACATGATGTATGCAAAGGATTTACTTTCAATAAGTACACAAAATCCATATTCCATGATTGGGAAAACAAAGCACTTGCAGTCCTAGAAACGATCCACTCTGATGTCTATGGAACTTTCTTGATATCCTCTATTGCTAGGCACAATTTTTTTTTAATTTTCATTGATGAGTTGTCACAAAAGTTTTGGATCTTCTTCATGCACAAGAAGGATGAGACATTCTCCAGGTTCAGACAATTCAAGGAACTCATTGAGAAAGAAACAACAGTGATGGTGAAGGCTATTAGGAGAAATAATGGAGGTGATTACGTGTCAAATGAATTTAAAAATTTAGGTGCAAAGGAAGGCATTTGACAAGAGTTGATAGCACCCCACAACCCACACCAAAATGGGGTGGTTGAGAGAAAGAACTGTGACATTCTTAGAGGAACAAGGGCAATGTTGCATGATCAAGGCCTACCTTTGAATTTGTGGGTTAAGGCATGCAACACAAAGGTCTATTTGAAGAATGAGAGTTCTCATCAAATTATGGGCATTATTACACTAGTGGAGGATTTCTCAGTGAGAAATTCTAATGTGTTGATGCAATGGTGGAGGAGTACGAATCCATTGTAAAGAATAGTTTTTGGGAAGTTGTCCCAAGACTAGTAGATAAATGAGTTGTGGGTTCGAGATGGATCTTCAAGGTAAAGCATGTAGCAGACAAAAGCATTGAAAAATACAAGGCCATATTTGTGTCCAAGGGGTACTCTCAAGCTGAGGGGACTAACTATGAGGAGACCTTTGCACTTGTAGCAAGGTACTCATCCATTAGATCAATTCTTGCTCTTGTTTCACATATGGTGTGGAAGATCCACTAGATGGATGTAAAATCAACATTCCTAAATGGATTTATTAAGGAGGGGGTGTATATCGAGCAACCTGAAGGTTTCAAGACTTTTAATCAAGAGTCTCATTTGTGTAGACCCAAGAAAGTATTGTATGGTATCAAGCAAGAACCCTATTCTGAACCTAAAGAAAAATATCATCTCTGCTACAGTTTTGGAAGACCGTGGTTATCATGTGATATTCAGTAAAGGAAAGGAATTCTTGAGACATATAGCCATGGGAAAGGTGAAGCAGACCGGGGTTCATGTGAAGAACCTATAGAAGTTGGATGTGCAGGATTGTGATGCATTGAGCACAAAGGCAGACAAGGTGCAGAGCTGTGATGTCGTTGAAATTTGGCATATAAGTATTTTCCATTTACATGAAGGCGCTTTAAAGATCATGCAACATATAACCAGAGGCATCCCCAAAGGAGCACCTGAGAAATGACGTATGCACAGCATTTACTTTCAGGAAGTATGCAAAATCCACATTCCATGACCAGGACAACAAAGCACTTGCAGTCTTGGAAATGATCCAGTCTCATGTCTATGGACCTTTCTTGACATCCTCCATTGGGCACAAATATCTTTTCATTTTCATTTATGACTTTTCACAAAAGTGTTGGATCTTTTTCATGCAAAAGAAGGATGAGACATTCTCCAACTTTGGAGAATTCAAGGCGCTCATTGAGAAATAAATAAGAGTGAAGGTGAAGACTATTAGGAGAAATAATGGAGGTGATTATGTGTCGAATGAATTTCGAAACTTACAAGCAAAAGAAGGCATCTGATGAGAGTTGATAGCATGCCACAACCCATAGCAGAATCGAGTGGTTGAGAGAAAGAATTGTGACATTATAGGAGGATCGAGGGTGATGTTGCATGATCAAGGTGTGCCTATGAATTTGTGGGTTAAGGCATGCAACACAATGGTCTCATTGAAGAACTAGACTTCTCATCAGATTATGGGCATGATTACATCAGTAGAGGCTTTCTCAGGGAGAAATTCAAATGTATTGATGCAACCTATATGGGTTGATGCAATGGTTGAGGAATATAAATCCATTTTAAAGAATAGTGTTTGGGAAGTGGTCCTAAGACTAGCAGATAAATGAGTCGTGGGTTCGAGATGGATCTTCAAGGTAAAGCATGCCACAGACAAAAGCATAGAAAAATGGAAGGCCATATTTATTTCCAACGGGTACTCTCAAGTTGAGGGGACTAACTATGAGGAGACCTTTACACTTGTAGCAAGAAATTCATCCATTAGATCAATTCTTTCTCTGGTTACACATATGGGGTGGAAGATCCACTAGATGGATGTAAAAACAACATTCCTGAATGGATTTATTAAGGAGGGGGTGTATATCAAAGGTTTTGAGACTTTTGATCAAGAGTCTCATCTGTGTAGACTCAAGCAAGTATTGTATGGTCTCAAGTAGGCACCCTGTGCTCGTTACACTAGGATCACTAGTTGTCTCACTAATTTTGGCTTCACTAAAAGTGAAGTTGATACAAATATTTATCATATATTGGTAGAAGGTAAATTATCGATTATTGTATTATATGTTGATGATTTGATTTTAATTGGTAATGAGAAGTTGATGAGATCTTACAAGGAGGACCTTGTAAGAGAGATTGAAATGAAGGACATGGGTCTCATGCAATACCTCCTCGGATCATAAGTATGACAAGGCGATGGGAAATTATTTTTAGAATAGTTGGCATGTTGTAGGAGATGGGGAATTCTACTGGAAGGTTGCATCATACTTCTAGAAGTTAATAAATGTAGGAGCACCTATGGCATCATGTAAGGAATTCCTTACCTGAAGCTAGGAAAGGCCCACTGGGTAGGAACCCCTCAATGTAGCTATCACCCAATATCAAAAAGGGTAATTCCATGGAACATCTTAGTCTGACTTCGACTATTTCAAAGTGCCGGAGGTTGGGATATGAGACAATGCAATGAAATAGGAAATGCATGTGTCCCAACCATCCACTTACTTGTTGTTTTGACGAGCGTGTTGTCAACAACCACATTGCAGCTTGAGATGGGTGACCTCCATTCCTTGTGTGAGGAAAGATATAATAATGAATAAAAGGAAAAGAAAACAACAAAAAAGAGATAAACGGAGGGTGTGACCATCCTAATCCAACATCCATGATGGAGCAATGGGGATCAAATTCACCATTAATGAATGTCTTACATAGCTAAAGTAAGGGGTTATGTTACACAACCTAGTATGTGTAACATAAAAACTCTTAAATAAGTATTTGAATTCACACTCTATCTTGTGACAAACCATTTTAGTCCTACCTTTTTTTTTCATTCCTCCTCCCAATGGTAATCAAGTTAAGCCCTAAAAACAAATACAAAATCCATTGTCTCCACCCATATCATTCCCCTTTAAATCATTTCTTCCACCTCCCTCCCCTCTAAGGCCTATCCCAAGAAATAAAAATATCATCACCAAGTCATTTATCGACTTGCAGGAGCGTTGAGCACCCATCCCATCATTTAAAATTGTTTTGAATTTCATTTTATTGACTCAGATATCAGAATAATGTGCATTTTCCTGCCCATATTGCCCTATGTATGCTAACAATTCCTCCATTTCAAGAATATTGTGACTTTGTTCAATGTGACAAATGAAACTTCATTTTCATCGTTGTATTTGTACTCACAAAACCACAAGGAAAATTCTTCTCGATCATACATATCCCAAAACCCTTGAATATAAACCTCTTGATGTTATGAAACTAGCTCACAAAAAGGTAGAAAAGATAGATCAATGCCTTAGAATTTAGCCTCTTCTAGGGGGCAACCTCCTTTACATTACACAAATGAACAATTCTTTGCTGATACAAATGAAAAGACCTCCTTTCTATATATAGGAGTCTAAGGGGCCATAATATAATCAGAGCCTACATAAAAATAATAATGTAAGGGCACAATAATAACAATAGTGGGCTTCTATGGGGCACAATAGTAACAATATGGGCACTACATGGGTACATCAATATAATAAGGGGGTTGTACTAATAACAATAAGGGGTTACACTAGTAGTATAGGGGCCTAAAATGCCCCTCTCCTTCAAAAAGTGTTGTCCTCAATGCTTGAGTAGTTTTTGATGCTTCTGTATAAAATATTTGTCCTCCCATCTGGAATCTTCAGTGGGTAAGTTCTTCCACTTGATGAGATACTCTGAAATTGATCGATTTCATAGCTGTCGGGTTCTTGTTTCTATGACTGCTCCAGGTTCCAATATGATTTTCCCTTCCTCTTCAATTTCTGGCAATATTATTTGAATTGGGATCTTTTGCAACTTTTGAATAAGTGGCCATACTTTTTCATCCTTCTTCCATTCATCCCTTGCTTCATTTATCCAATCTGATTGGATAATAGAAATAGCACAAAACAATGCTTCCACATCCTCATCCTTTCT
Source organism: Pinus taeda (assembly GCA_000404065.3). NCBI lineage: Eukaryota > Viridiplantae > Streptophyta > Pinopsida > Pinales > Pinaceae > Pinus > Pinus taeda. The sequence continues at coordinate 47,148 of APFE031373933.1, read as the reverse complement.
TAAGAGTGCATCTACAACAAAATTTTGCTTCCATTTCTGTAGATGATGTCAAAGTCATAACCCATCATATTTGTGACACATTTTTTCTGTTCTTCTAAAGATAATAGTTGTTCTAAAAGTATTTAAGACTATCATGATCCATTTTTACCTTGAAGTGTCTTCCCATTTGGTAAGGTCACCATTTCTTAAGTGCATGTAGTATTGCCAGCATTTCCTTTTCATAAATAGCTTGCTTGACATGTAGTAGTAAAAATACCCAATCACCTACATCAAAAACAATTTCACTACAATGTTGATCTACCTGTTGTTTCATTCGATTTTGCACCAAAGTGACGCTATCCTTTAAAATTTGGCGAACTTGTTGTTGATGCTCGATGTGATCTTTCATTTCTTAAACCTTTTTGTTCTTGATATGTCCTTCTATCTTTAGAGTTTGAGGAGTGGTAATTTCTTCCAATCCTTTACAAGATATGGTCGAATTCATTTCCTGACGCTTGATGTGATCTTTCACTTCTTGAACATTTTTCTTCTTGATATTTCCTTCTATCTTGATAGTTTGATGAGTGGTAATTCAGACTAATGAATTACAAGATATGGTTGGATTCATTTCTTCTTTCTTGATGTGATCTTTCACTTCTTTCACCTTTTTCTTCTCAGCACACTTATGACATTTAGTGTATTTGCTATCACAATTGTAACAAAGCCCTTTTGCTCTTTTTTCTTCCAATTGTTGTGGTGTAAACCTTATATGTTTTGGAAGACTAGGGACAACAACACTTCCATCTTTATAGTTGTGATTGGTATGCTTCTTGGTTGCCATAATTTTGCTTTCCATTTTTCTTTCTTACCTGAATGCATTCTCTAATGAATCAGGTTCCCAAAGGCAAACATCATGTTGGATATTATCCTGTAAAGTCCCTATGAACGCATCAATCCTATGCTCCTCTTGAATACTTTTTACCCTTATGCTCAATTTTTGGAACTCTTCAATGTGCTCCATTATTGAACCCTTTTGTTTGAGACTTATCAATTGGCTAAAAAAGGTGTTTCTTTTTGTATCCTCGTAATGTGCTATCAATTCTTTTGTAAAAATTGCCCAAGTGATAATTTGTTTATGAGAGCAAAGCCATTGAAACCATACAAACCGATTTGGTTCCAAATATAAAGTTGCAATACGTACCTTTTGTGTGTTTTGCACAATATTGAGATTGACAAATTGCTCCATCCATAATATCCATGTTGCGGGATACTTGCCATCAAACTTCCTCATATCTGTTGGCATTATGGTTCTGGTGTGATTATATGTTTCAGATGTTGTACTTGATGGCAACACCCATGACATGACTCCCATTTGATGAAAAATAAAGAAGTACGCAGGAGAACAGATCAGGAGGTGCGTACCCGCAGCCATACCGTGCAGAAACCGCGTCCAAATACGCTGGTCACCCATTCATGGGGTGCGTACCCCAGTGCTCACATTTCAAGGCAGTTAAGCGCCCACCCGTGGGGTTTCTCAGTGGTATTTAGCCAACAGTATTGGGTTATCATGTTTTTGGCCCGCGGTATTGATTATTTTATTATTATTATTTAGCCCCATGATCCTTGAATTGAGGAAGAGCTAGCCTATATAAAGCAAAGGAGATCATTTGGCTTAGGCATCTTTTTTATCTTGAATATCTTAAGATCTGATCTATTGGGTTCTCGGTTCTTAAAAGATCGATTTATAAAGGAGAAGGCAGAAGCGAATTGGCGAAGGGGGATCTCTTGAG
>APFE031373933.1:2382-45369 GCA_000404065.3 Pinus taeda | reverse complement strand
TTCTGGTGTTCTTTGATGTGACTGTCTGATTTTCTTGTTCATGCTCATTATTTATGGTATTGGTATGCAAAAATAATTCAAAGTATAAATAAGAAAGATTTGGTAAAAGAATTTGATAATACTGATTCACCCCCCCTCTCAGTATTATTGTCAACAATATCAATTTTTGGAATATGGTGGGTCTTCGATCAAACATTAGAGTCTATGAAATCATGATTAACATTTCTTTTGTTCACGTCATGAGTTTCCTTTACTACCCTTTCACCATTAGTAAGTATTTCTTGTAGAAAATTTGTCAAATCTGTCTTCAAATCTGCCATGTCTGTCTTCAAATCTATCTTCAAATTGTCCATCTTAGCTTCCAAGCCATTCATCTTAGCTTCCACGCCCTTTATCTTAGATTCCACGCCATTTATCTTAGCTGCTATTAGCTTTTGTGAGAGTGATATTTGTTGCACTTGGTCTTGTAATTTTTATATATCATGTAGCATTTCTTCCTCTTCTTCATGATTCATGCTAGAGCTTTCATGTTGCTTACTAGGTCATTGCATTTTCTTTCCTCGGGGCATTAGTTACTGATAATAATGCTCTACTATGCCCTTTGAATTTCTTCAAAATAATTTTTCAAGCCAAGCTTAAGAAAAAATTTAAAAAAATCTAAACACCTTTTTTCACTTTGTAGGAGCTTGATATTGCCTCTGATGTATCTCTGTAATTTTGGATCATCCAGTTCTTAAATTTCAACGTACAATATCCCTCTGTGTCCTCTTCCAATGCCACCATTCTTATCCAAATTGGATTCTCCAAGGAAGAGTTATGCCAAATCTCCCATAGTGACATGATTATAGACTAGTTCAGTAGAGCGAACTTGCATGACATGCTAGGTGTCCCCGTTCCGACCTTTGGCTCTGAAAATTATATACAAGAAACTACAGTCTGTATTCTTTCTATACCTTCTGATGAAACTTCAATCTGATGCTGAGAGAGGAATTTATGACGATTTTCCCCCGGTCACCTGTTTGGAATGTAATTCAGGAGTCTACAAAAAGACCAACTTCCTCAAATAATATCTCTACAAATATAGAGCGAAAAGCTCTGAAATTCGGATCTAAGGTTCAGTGTGATTTTGTCCCAAATGGGTTTTTTTTTTCGCTTTTAAAACATCGTAGAAAAAAATTATAGTGAAAATGCCACGATGACCTATTTGGAGCAGCAAAACCATAGAATCCAAGGCTTTGATACCAAATGTTATGAAACGAGCTCACAAAAAGATAAAAAAGATAGATCAACACCTTAGAATTCAGCCTCTTCGAGGGCGCAACCTCCTTTACATTACAAAAATGAACAATTATTCGATGATACAAATGAAAAGACACCCTTTCTATATATAGGAGTCTAAGGGGTCATAATATAATCAGAGCCGACATAACAATAATAATGTAAGGGCACAATAATAAAAATAGTGGGCTTCTATGGGGCACAATAGTAACAATATGGGCACTACATGGGTACATCAATAAAATAAGGGGGTTGTACTAATAACGATAAGGGGTTACACTAGTAGTATAGCGGCCTAACACTCGAAAATTAGTCTTTGTGCTTGAATAAATCCTCTTCTAATCATTGAGAATCATTTTACTGTTTGGTAAGAAATCAAGAGGATATTTAATCCACGTCGTTCAAGCAAACCAACACAGGCTCACATCTGCACATTGGACAAGAATTTCTGCGGTGAAGCCATAAGAGAATGCACTTCGAATGATAGAGGTGTTTGCATGGCAATTCGTTTGCAGGCTCTTCACTGGAAAATGTTTCGTGAAAAATTGGGCACATCACTCCATCACTTCTTTCACTTTCTTGGCTAACCACAGCTAATGGCAACCCATACACTACTACACGAAGGCTATTAGCTACTTCTTCCTCCGCGGGACTACTAATTAGGCTATTAGGCACTTCTTCGTCCACGGGACTATTAATTAGGCTATCAAGCCCTTCTTCCTCCGCTGGACTTTCTCCAATATGGATCATTTCACATCTGAAATCAAAGTTATACGTATATTCCTCCAAATGTTGTTTGATCTGACTCCATGTGAATATGGAATTCCATATAATTTGAAAATCCAAATCCAGTCCTCGGTAAAAATCACGTATGCATCGAAAAACAATAGTATTCTCTGGAAATGTAAATGTTTTGAGATAGTCTCCGCTCTCGTCATATCCACCTTCATTGATTCTGACACGATTAACAATCGCGTCACACCATTCATCATCTAATTCACGTATATCAATATTCTCTGATAAACTCTCGATTCTGATTCTATTCTCTTGATGCAGTATACCAATATTCTCTGATGAACTCTCCCCCGGAAGTTGGTGCTCGACATATATGGACATCACCTTGATGAAACCTCACAATCGACACCAAATGGTCATTTTCAATTCTTGTTGTAGCGACTGTTGACGTTTGTGAAGCAGCAGGAAGAATGCCTGCATTTTCCTCGCGGGCTTCCGCTTCCAGACATCGCATAACATCGAGAATATGTTCTCTGGGAAAATCGTTATGAGAATTCCCTTCCATTGTTTCCAAGGATTTGCCGCACTCTCGAATCTGGCTTTACCCTTTTCTGGATGAAATACCTTGCACGTGAAATCTTTGACAGAAATGAGTATTTATTTCGAAATTGCATTAGCCACATGTCTAAATAGTGATTTTTGGTTACGTTGTGATTTGTGATTTTTTTTAAGCCGACGGCTGGACATGTCATTTTATCAAATATATCACCCTATAAGGAGAGATGAATTAATGCATTTTTTATTTAAAAATATAAGTGATTAAAAGTTTAAAATAAAAAGGGTCACCATAATGTATGGATGTAATTGTAAGAAGTTTTGAACTGTGGACAAAATTATTTATGATTAATAATTATTTTCCCTATCATTATATTATTTTTTTATTTTTTATTTAATTATGAATAGTATAGATATTAATTTATAATAAGTGTCAAAAATTAATACGTCATCAAGTTAGTTTTAATAATATTGTTTTAATTAATATAAATTTCACATCTCTAGAAATATTTTTATTTTTTTATTAATTTTATTGAAGTCAAGGTAAGCCATATAGTTATATTTCTAATATTTCATTTTAAGGAAACTACAACATCTGTCACATATAAAGTCAACATTCAAATGTTTACAATTTATGGGTTGAGTTGCTCTCTACAACCTAGTACTAGGGAAATGTTGTAGTGTTAGTAAATGAGTGTAAACATCTACAACTTCTCCCCCATATTGGGCTTCTCCTTGAAGTATATTTAAAAGTACAAAAGGAGAATTTAGAAATCTAAAGTTAGATCTTCAAAATGCATAAGGTAGATATCAAAAACATGAATATAAAATCTATAAATTATTCAAATAATAATATATGATCCCAAAAATATATAATCAAATTTTAAAATACGGATAAACTAGCAAATCCATATAAATTAAATGGTTGGTAAATACATATAGGCATTAATCCATGATAAACATCAAAAACACTTACTCTAAGATACTTCTCATATTGTCCAGATTTTAAAAAATAACAAAATTGAACTAAACCTTATTTTATTTGTTTTGTTTGCTAATTTGAAATTATATTCCTCAAAATGACTTGATACAAAACTAGATATCAATGTTTGAGTTGAGTCCAGTTAGAATTTTCCACAAGTGAAACTCGTATTGTTGATGATGTACAATAGTCTAGATCTATCAAAATTCCAACAATTAAAGTTATTATGTTCAAGAAAAATTTTAAAAAAATGAACCACTAAAAGTAAAAACCATAAGTTGGATTGCTAAATATGACATCAACTATTTGGTGAAGTGATTGGGGCCAAATCTTAGGAATAGAAATGGATGGATTTAGAAGTTTAAAACCACATTAGAGATCGTCTTTTATGTGAGGTATCAGAGCATCCAAACTAGCAAGACATGAATACTCATGTCATTAAACTCTTTGAATTTCATTTAGCAAAGAGAATGTCATTATGGTCTTAGTTTTGTTTCTCAAGGACCTTGTTCGAGAGTGTATTCATTTACCACCGGAGGGTAATGGTGTTCATATAATAGCTTTGTCTTCCCATAGTATGTCCAAGATCAACAACCTAGTTGGCTACTTCAGCTTGAATTTCACACTCAAAGTAGGATTTGTGGTCGTCAGTGTTCACGTCTTCATGTTAACCAATTTCCTTTGCATTTTCTCCTTGGGATTCTGACCAAACCCTTAATAAAAAATATCCTTTGTTGGGGCATGATATTCCAAGTAGTAGGAAACAAAGTGAGGGCACCCCCTAAGAAAAACTAAACTAATGAGGTATGAAATTAGAGAATAGAATAAAATTAAAGCCAAAGAAAACATTATTTACCATGGGAGTCCAAAGTAGCTTCTTGAGAGGTTGAAGTTCATATGGAAAAAGAGGAAATTACTCTAGAGGGTCTCATATCCACAAAGAAACAATAATCCAAAAAATAGTAACACAACCAATGCACTCTGAAAACTATATGCAAACAGCCCCCACATAGAAGCTAAATAATTGAAAGAGTTGATAAAACCAGAGGTATTGAACATAGTATGAATAACCCAACCTTTGTCGGCACACCAAGCTTAAATTTTCATCATAACGAGGGTGAAAAATTACATGTTTCCACGAGTGTCCCACAGGTAACCTCCACTTTTTTTCTTTTCCTTCTCCTTTCACAGTGATGAGACAAGTGATGCATGCATTAGAGGTCATGATCTGTGGGGTTATGACCTCCTTGAATTACAATTTTCATAAAAACTTTGTAAAGAGAATAATCTGTCCTCTAAACTAGAGTTGAACCACTTAGCATAATAGACAACAAAGATCTATGTTAGGTGAGGTGAAGCCCCACAGAGCATGCTCTATGGGGGAATCGTCGCACATCTGGAAACATGATTTCATAGGAACACCAACTATGACATTTTCCATAAAAAAAAATTCTAAGTAAAGTTAATCTATTAATATGTAACGAAATATGATTACAATGAGGCATAGACCTCAGCAGTGCTGAACATTGTCTATCATAAAGTAACTTGACTACCCCATCGATGGGGAAACCAGTCCACGAAGGCAAAAAATACCTAGATATGGGATATTAGTCTTTAAAATAGGAAATAACAAAACAAGAGAAGTTCCAACAGAACAATCATAAACCCAGAGAAGTTCCAACAAAACAAACATAACAGAAAAGAGCCAGACAGCAAAGCAGACCTCAACTTTCATATGGGTGGCACCTGGCTGCCACACGTCTTCACTTAAGCTCGTCCGAGGTAGGTTCCTCCTTGATGAGGTGCGCATACTGATACCAGTCATCCTCCTCCTCCGACATGCTGCTGTGTGGCCCACAGGTAGTTTGGATGCCACTAGAGATTCCAGCAAATGCAAGCAGTCCTAACGTGTCAACCATGTTGCCACTTGGTGGTTGCGTGTCTCCAGAACTGCCTCCTCCTGCATGCTAATTGCCACCTAGGGCCTTGCGATGAAGAGTACCCATTTTTGCAACCATTTCCTGATTTCCAGAATCTCGTCCATTCCTTAACCTGCATGCCACCTATTGTTGCGCTCTAGTACTTCCAGATGGGGCATCTTACGAGTCATTTTCTTCAGTGAAAACGATGGTAATGGTGGCAGTAATGATTGGTTTGTTCAAGGAGCTGTGGAAGTGAAATTGGGTCGAGTGGGGAGCTGGGTGAGGGGGCAATGGGAAATTGGTAGTGTGGACTGCAACATCTCTTCGACAAACTCCTAGAAACTATCGACATCCCCGTCCACTGTGGGTATTAGAATACCTATCGAAGACAGAGCTATGGGGGTGAGGAATTTCATGGGAAAGGGAGGGGGAGGCAGGGTTAGGGTTTCAGCATTGCTGGAGGGTGGACGCTGCCACCACGACTTCCACCTTTCCGGCTTCTCATGCGATGACGAATGTGAGCCATGGCAGAATTGCAAGCCAAGTTATTAGTGGGAGAGATGGCTGAGGAATTAGGCAGGGGATGAGCAAGGGGAGGCTGAGCAGAGGTCAAAATGCAAAGCCTATATTGATAATAGTGATGTCCATTGCCAAGGTCAACATAACTCACTAACTAGCAATGGCTCCCTGTGACAGTGCGAGAACAGGGTTCAACAGCTTAGGGCAGACAATTGCAATGGAGCCGGGGGGGAGGGTCTACAGTATGGCGAGGGGAGTCCATTTTTGTGCACATAATGGCTATTTCTCGGCTTGAGAACTCATTAAATTCTACTTGTAGGCAGCCATGAATTTGGCTCAGGCTGGCTTGGGAGGGAACACTGATGGCCATGTGGCTTGTCCTCTCACCACCTTCCAGTCTAATCCTCATTAATGTTTTGATTTTCACCCGCATCTGAGTGTGCTTCTTCTCCCTGTGTCATTTCAATCTTCACTAATTCATTGTATTCCTTTAGCTGGAGCACAATGGCTATAATGGTTAGCGAGCCTACATATAGAGTCATTCCACTCTTCACCCCTATATTAGCTAAAAGGTCAGCCACTTTATTGCCATCCCGACGAATGTGCTTGAGATTGACCGCTCTATGGGTAGAGAGCAACATTTCAATGAGTTCTAGTATTTCCGCCAATCTCCAGCTATTCCCCACTTTGTTTGATGGTGATATAAGTAGTGGCAGCGGCGGTTTGAGTCTCAAGGCAATGACTTTGGAGACAATTTTGTAAATGACATTACACAACGTGATAGGCCTAAATTTGTCAGGGGTCTGAGATTGTGCTTCCTTGGGAATGAGGACGATGAAGGTTGCATTCATGGAGGGAAGCATCCATCGATTAGTCCTCGATTCCTCAACTACCTTCTAAACCTCCATTTTAATCAAATCCCAATAATTGTGGAAAAAGTTGGATGTGAAGCCATCAGGACCAGGTGCCTTTCCCTCTTTTAATTGCCGCATCACATGTTCCACCTCCTGTAAGGAAATCAGCCCGAGGAGGAGCTGATTGTGTTCCTTTGTTATGAGTTTTGGTATAATCTTGGTTATTTTCTCTATGGCTGAGTTCCTATCTATCTGTTGTTCTTGGTGAACCTGCTTGAAGTAGGTGAGAAGTTCTTGTTCTATATCCTCGTGATTTTCTACTCTTTCCTCTTGCCTATTTTGGATGTGAGTGATGTTATTATTCGTTCTCCTCTCAAAAGTAGTGCGATGAAAAAACTTTGTGTTTATTTCACCCTCCTTAAGCCATATAACTCTTGATTTTTGCTTCAAATTATTTCTTCTTGCTTGGCTCTTTCTGATATTTGTGATTGTAAGTGTTTTTCCTGCTCTGAGAGTTCCTCTGATCTTCCTTCCATGATGATCCTCTACTGTAATCTTTTCATGTCTTTATCTAGAGCCTTTTGCACCTGGAAGATATTACCAAAGGTAGAGTGGTTCCATTGTTTAATGTTGATTTTGATATTTTTGAGTTTTTGCTGGAATTGATACATTTTTGAGCCTTCCGGAGGCTTGAAGCTATTCCATACCATATTTATTAGGTTGTTGAAATATGGATGTGACAGCCAGAAAGCTTCAAAGAGGAAAGGTCGATGTGTAGTGTTTCCCGGTCTTGTCCATTGAAGCGAAATTGTCCAATGATCTAAGCCTGAGAGAGGCAGAATTGAAGCTGAGAGGTCCCCGCCCAAATGGATTGCATTGTCGAAGAGCAAGAATCTTCCCAATCAAGAGGCTATCTGTTGTGAGCCTACTCTTTTATTATTCCATGTATAGATTCCATTATTGAATGGCATATCAATGAGCCAATTGTTTTGGATGAAGTTTTTTAAATGATTGCTTTCCTTATCCAGTTTATTCATGTCTCCTCTCTTTTCTTCCAGTTTTGTTATCATATTGAAGTCTCCTCCTGTGATCCATAGTGGGTGAGTTCTGTCAGCATTAATCAGAGATAGGGTATTCAGTATGTCTATCTTGTGCATTGCCTCCTAGGGGAAGTAGATATTAGTTAAGTGACCATGTATATTTGTTCCTGTTATGTGGAAGGTAGCTTGAATGAAGTGCTTATTTTCATGAATGTTAGTAAGCGTGATGGCTCATTCATCCCAAATTATTGCAAGGCCTCCTAAAGCTCCTGAGGCATCCACTACAACTACTATACTACCTAGCCATGCTTTTGCAAGGGTTTGGTCCATATTTGTGGAGTTGCATTTGGTTTCTTGAATGAAGAATATTTTGGGTTTCTCTTGCTGGATCATACTTTTTATCAATCTGTATTTCATGGGGCTATTAAGCCCTCTAGTATTCCATGAAGTTAGCTTCATGATCTAATATTGGGGAGGGTGTTGTAATATTTTGTAAGCTTGGAATATTTTCCCAACTCCACCAACATTTCACCAATGTGGATGGTTCATTGAAGATCCGTTTTCCTCCCTCTTTTTATTATCTTTGGTAATGTTTCTACCATCCCATTAACTTCTAAGTTGTATGCCAAGGGTTCTTTGTTGTTGTGCTCTGGAAAGGATCACTTCCAGGTTTTCCTGCTGTCTTTTTGGAATCTTGTCATAATGTTTTGTCTTGCAAGCTTGTTCTAAGCCAGGTATATCCATATCTCCAATATCTATGCTTCCAGTCTCCCCTTCCATGTGTTGGGTTTCACTCCTTTCCTCTATTGTTTCTGTTGCAGCTGTGGTTGTGGGTTGCATGTTGTCCACATCCATGCCCTGAGTGTTCCATGCTAGGACCATACTAAGAGAGGATGAGGTTAGGTCTATGGTTTGTTTAAACTTATGGGTCTTCTTGGAGCCAGTCAGGATTAATTATGCTTTCGTCTTAGGCATATCCTCTGAGTGAGCAGGGATTTCAAAGTTATTTATCTCCGGCTGGGCCAGGGTTTCAAAACTATTACATGTGTAATGCATTGAAGAGTTGGAAATAGCTGTCTTAGGGTTTGAAATAGGTTTTTTGTGGTTCTTTCTACGGTTGGTGACTTTGGTGAAGCCATCCGAGTCAGGTTTATTGGAAGAGGTGGGGGATGAGGTCTTCAGGTTTAAAGGACAATCACAAAATATATGGCCAAGGGCATGGCATTTACTGCATCGAAACGGGACATGTTCATAATCTATTTATTGAACACATTCAAAATCATCATGGTATAGACTTACCGCATCTGGAAGAGCCTTGCCTAGATGCATATAGACACAGATTGGGGCATAGGAGGTATATCTTCATATTTTTGTCTCCTCTTCAATTTTGATGAATTCCCCTAAACCATGTCCAATATCTTGTAGTGAATCTTCATCCCAGTACTCGAAATGAAGGGAGTAGAGGTAGATCCAAATTGGGGCCTACCTAAGATCTTCTTTATCCAGATTGAATCTTTCAACCAAATACCTCAAATACAGTCCAGCTGCATTGAAAAGGTAAATACAGTCCAACTACATTGAAAAGGTACGGCCCTCCATCAAAGACTCTGTTTCAGTCTTCTAGATAGTTGAAAACTGTCGTGAAGAAACCCTTAGGCCGCAACTACGGGTTAATGTGTCGTTTCCATCCTTACAGAGCTTTTTTTGTAGACCAAAAGCCTATAAATTTCCTAATCAAGGCATGATCCTTCATGTACTGGATCTAAGTGTTGATCTCGTTACTTGGGAGCTCAATCTTAGGTCTTTCAGGTGCAACCGACTTGCATGTAGCCGATTTCACTTTGGGAGTCTTATTGTCAGTCATCTTAGCAGTTTGTGGATCTGTTCTTGCTCTGATTTTGTCCTAGATTGTTTGCCTGATATCCTCTCAGGCATTTTAGTGTTTTCACTTTCATTGGGGGGAGGCATCGTATCCTCCCCCTCAGGGGGGTTCATGATTCACATGTCGTTCCTTGTCACTTATGGTTTGTCATATTATTGGAGAATGTTAGCAAGGTCGTTGTGATCTATGCAGGTCTACCATTGCAAGTCTGTGCCGAACCCTGAACCTTCATGTTCACCAGAGCTCTCCACCCCCTCATCGGTTTTTTCAAAATAAATAGGTACTTACTAGTAATGATGAAATTTTCCATAATTAATTAATGTGAGGTAAATTAATTAAAAGAGTATAAATATATTGGAGATAAATCTTAACGAATGATTAATGTATACTACTACGAATATTGGGACATATTCCATGGAGGTCGAATCTCCACTATCCACCTAATAATTATTAATAGTTAAATTAAGTTTTGGAAGGCCTACTATGAAATGGCTATCAAACACCTCCTTATATAAAATATCTAATATATTAATACTTATAGACAAATAAAATGAAATTACTCTTTTAAAAAAGGTAGAAATTATTTTTACATTAAATTACTAACTATCAAATATTTTACAATGGCTAGGAATTGTTCCTTACAACTTTCAAGAATATCACGACAAAAAATTGATAAATTTATACTTTTCATTTTAGATGTGGATAATTATAAATATTGTATTAATATAGTTCCTTCCATTAGTGCTTGAGGATAGTTCAATTGGCGATTTTAGTGATAATGAAGTGTTATGTACCATGATATTCTACGTTCAAATCCCCTAATTTTACCATGGTTGTGGTCATGTGCTCATGACGTGGTTTACTTAGGAATTATAGTAGTAGAGATCATAATTGATGCCATGTCAAGCGAGTATGAGACTGGCCCAGTTGCATATATATATATAATTTATTTATTTATTTGATCACAATTATTAATCTCTACAATCATGTGATTAATTTTTTTGCAAATTTAGTATTAAAATATAACTTAATTTGTTATCCTTATAAGGATGTGTTGATGTTGTTGGATGCCACCAACAATAAAGGGGTCTTCCAGATATGAACTCCTAATTAGACCTCACAAATTTTGGAGTATGAGAAGTAATGAGAAAATAAGGTCACTTGCCATGGTCTTAAATATTTTCTCTAGTAGCAATAAATGACAAAGGAGAAATGCATATACTTTTGAGATAAACAAGTAAGTTAATTGATTGTATAGTTGAGCAAATCAATCACTAAGAGAAGGCATGACTATTGACTCAGAATGTGTAGTGCATAATGGATGCCCGACTTGGAAAATATTGCATAGTTAGCAAGTGCAAGAGGTAGGGACTAAGCATTGAGATTACACAATGCATAGTTTTGGAAGGAAAGGACTGCACAATGCATAGTTCCAGGAGGCAAGGGTGACTAACTAGGGTTTGAGAGTATGCAATGCACAATTCAGGAGGGCAAGATGAGGAGTTGTTGGTCAAACAAGTTGCGAATACAAGAAAGCTTTAGAACTTGACTAACTGAGGGATCCATTGGATATGTAGCAAGACTTTAACATGATCACACACTTAAAAATGGTAAACCATATTAAAATAAGACACCTAGCAGCCAAAATCAATATGAAATCATTGAAATGACTCAAAATGAAACTTACCTCTAAGTGTAACACTTAATATACATCATGTGACACTAGTGCCCACTACAATAAGAAAGTGCATGGTACTTTGGGAATAAGTCTAAGGCATATCTCTATGAAAAATAAAACCCATTAGTACAAGAAAAACACCAAATTTGTCACTTAAAGATGCACTATAACTCCCTTTCACAAAGTGTGACACTTCCCTTAACAAATGAAAAGACTTGGAATTTCTTCACAAAAAGACTTGGAATCCTAGAACAAAAGTATGGAATGACTCTAAGAACTAAGAATGATAGTTCCCGTGATTAAAGAAAGGCTCCAAATTTCAATTATAGGACAAAATTTGGAGGGTGTTGTAACAACGACAAAAATTGGCAACACACTAGTGGAACTCCAACTTCTCTCTTCTAGTCTAGATTTATGCATAGGGTATAGTCCTTCAAGAAGTATTCTTTCATCGTTTGGATTACCCTGGCTTCCCTATTTATGTTGAAAAATGCACCAATAAATCCTAAATTTTATTTTTAGTTGATTAAATTGATACAATTCGAATTTCCGCATTAATAGACAACTTGGATTGTGTTAACTTGTGTGACATGGCTTGTGTCACCGATTTTACTCAGTAAATTTGGTTTGGAGGAGTTAGAGTTTAGTTCAACATGTGTGATTGCTAAATTGTAGCAGTCAAGGCTAGTTATCTCATGTTCTTTCCAGTTAAACTAGTTCCAACTTTTGGAGGAACTAGTGGAGGGTTAGTGAAGGAGTGGGACTTCTGTCAAACTTAGTGATCATCCAGTTACCTCATCAATCATCTCAAAATAGCTAGTGCATGTAGAGAATTGAAGTTACCCAGTTGAGGTAGATATTCCAACGTAGTGTAATAGCAGTTGTAGACCAATATTGAGTATATAAGTGTTGCATGCATTCAAATGATCATCCTAAGGAATTGCAAATTAAATTAGAGTAATTTTGTAAATAATAGGGGCTAATTCCTCAAGGAACAATGAAAGGAAATAAGAGCTCAAGCAAAGGCGAAATTTTAGTAATTTTGGGTTAGAGGCCTTTAGTGAGAAGAGAGATAGGTTATTCACTTACAAGATGTGCTCAGTTGAGAAAAGAAATTGTAATACATCTCTATTCATTTCATTAATGCAAGAAGGAATTGGGTTTTTTTGCAAATTGATTTCCCCGGATAAAAATACTTGTTGCATGTGTGATATTTATTCTTGCATGTTTGAGATGTTTTTCTCTAAAATGCAAATTAATGTCCATGGAGTAGTAGAGTAGGTTTATGTCTTATGATTTTGATAAAAACTTCATGAGAAGTTGCAAATCTACACCATAATTTGTACATGGTATTAGAGATGGATTCACAGTAGAGTAGAAAATTTGAAGTTGTTACTTAGAGGTTTGAATTTGAAGATCAGTGTAGTAGGATTTCATCGTAGATGAGAATATGACCTTCAATGGATTGAGGCTAGAATATGCCTTGGAACTAACCTCAAATTTTGCTTCTTGAAAGGTCTGCATGGAAGAGATATTTGATGACAAGGGATTGCTTGAATATTTCAAGAGATATATTCCAAGAACACCAACAACTGATTTCCAAGACCTTGTACAGTGAAAGAATGATGTATCCAAGGTGAGGAGAATAATATTGTAGCGTGTACGGGGTCATATTGTCTCGAATCTCCAAGGAAAATAAGTTTTGTTCGTGATGTGGAAAGCAATGATAGAATCGGTTGAGAATAGTAGTGACCATAAGGACCTCGTGTTCAAAGATAAACTTCGAAGTAACAAGATGTAAAAGAATGAAACTATACAATAATATCTCAGCAAGTTCACACAATTTTATGATAATCTGGGTGAGGTCAATGTCACTGTCCCTAAAGATGACTTGGTAATCATATCCCTTTTGGGTCTTCCTGAGATTGGGCATAGCTATCAAGATTCGGTGAATGAGAGGGAGAAACTACCGAATTGGGAGAGTTTATAGTCTGATTTGGTAGAGGAGAAAATAAGGCAGAATACCAACGATTGGAATTCATCTAAGGGCGAGGATGAAGAAAAATTTGCATTGGATAGACAACAAAATAAGGGAAAATGGAAGAAATCCCAATATAAACAAGAATCCATTCAAGTGGGAAAGAATAAATATTTGTAAAAAAATAAATGTTTCCATTTTCTTGAATTCGAGAAATATGCCATGATGTGTCCAAACAAGAATACAAGAAAGAATATTTTAGGAGGAGCATCAGGTGAAGCTTTGGCTTCATGTGGAGAACCTATACAAACTAGATGTGCATTATTGTGCTACATTAAACACAAATGTAGAGAAGTTATAGAGTCGTGATGTCAATGAAGTTTTGCATATAAGACTTGATCATTTACATGATGGTGCTTTGAATCTCATGCAGCATATAATCACAACCCTCACCAAAAGGATAAATTAAGCAGCTTGATGTATGCAAAGGATGTACTTTCGAGAAGCAAACAAAATCCACATTCCATGATCCAGACAAAAAAGCACATATAGTCCTCGAAAGGATCCACTATGATGTCTACGGACCTTTCTCGACATACTCTATTTCCAAGCACAAATATATTTTCATTTGTATTGATGACTTCCCATGAAAGTGTTGGATCTTCTTCATTTGGAAGAATGATAAGACATTCTCCAAGTTTGTAGAATTCAAGGAACTTGTTGAGAACGAAACAAGAAATAAGGTGAAGGCTCTTAGGCGTAAAAATGGAATTGAGTATGTCTCCCTTGAATTTGAAAATTTATGTGCAAAGAAGGTATTTGATGAGAGTTGGTATCGCCCCACAATCGACAAAAAAATAGGGTGGCTGAGATAAAGAACTGTAACATTATGGGAGAAACAATGGTGATATTGCATGATCAAGGCCTACTTAAAAATTTGTGGGCTGAGGCATGAAAAAGAGTGGAATATTTGCAAAACCAGAGTCCTCATCAGGTTTTGGGCATGATTACATAAAGGAGGCTTTCTCGGAGAGAAAGTTAGATGTGTCATACTTCAAGATTTTTGGAGCCTCTATATACCACCATATCTCTTTGCAAAACCAGAGTCCTCATCAGGTTTTGGGCATGATTACACTAGAGGAGGCTTTCTCGGAGAGAGAGTTAGATGTGTCATACTTCAATATTTTTGGAGCTTCTATATACTGCCATACCTCCAAAGAATATAGGAAGAATCTAGAGTTGATAGCAAAATTAGTAGTATTTGTGTTTGACACCCAAACTCCTCACAACTATAATGTGTACTTTCCATCCCTCAGAATGATAGTTGTGGAAATGGATGTAAAATTTAATCAAGATAAACTGATGCAATGTTCTCTTGAGTGGGAGCTTTAGATCCCACTCGATGAAGATATTTTAGCTTCAAAGGAGGAACCTCAGGAAGTTGTGGAGTATTCATAGGTTGAGGATAAAAGATAGGAAATAAGCACTCAAGAAAAATCTTCTAGAGAAGGTAGAACAAGGACTAGGGAAGCTGAGAGACTTGTGCAGCATGCGAGGGAGAATGTGGGTGCTCCTTCAAATCAGTGTAGGTAGAGAATGTGACCATATTAGTACATCGGCTACATGTCTATAATGATTGATCTTATAGAGACTGAGCCATCATCTTGCAACAAAACAGTAGAGAAACCTATATGGGTCGATGCAATGGTTGAGAAATATGAATCCATTGAAAAGAACAATGTTTGGGAAGTGGTACCAAGACTAGGACATAAATTAGTTGCGGGTTCGAGGTGGATGTTCAAGGTAAAGCATGAAGCAGACATAATCATAGAGAAGTACAAGGCCATATTTGTGGAGAAGAGTACTCTCATGTTTAGGGGATTGACTATGAGGGGACCTTTTCTCCTCTAGCAAGGTACTCATGCACTAGATCAATTCTTGCTCTGGTTGCATAGATGGGGTGGAAGATACACTAGATGGATGTAAAAAAAACATTCCTCAATGGAGTTATTGAGGAGGATGTGTATATATAGGAACCTTAAGGCTTCAATAATTTTTATCAAGAGTCTCATGTTTGCAAACTCAAGTGAGCACTGTACGGTCTCAAGAAAGCACCCTGTGATTTGTACACTAGGATCGATAGTTGTCTCACTGATTTGGGATTCACCAAAATTGAAGCTTGATGAGGCTCATCAATAGGTTTATCAAAAGGGTCATAATTCCATCCTCCATATTTACAATTACCTCTTTCTCACATTTATTACAATTTTTGTTATATTATGCTTAGTGAGGAGGATAGAAGATGTGTTATTATGTCATGTGCCCGAACATAATTTAAATGAAGCCTAATTAGGAATAGACAACAAAGCTCTATGCTAGGTGAGGTGAAGCCCCACAAAGCATGCTCTGTGGGGGAATTGTCCAACATGTGGAAATGTTATTTTATATGAACACCAACTATGAAATTTTCCATAATAATTAATATGATGTAAATTAATTAAAAGAGTATAAATATCTTGGAGATAAATCTTAACGATTGCTTAATGTGTATTACTATGAATATTGGGACATATTCCATGGGGGTTGAATCTCCACCATCCACCTAATAATTATTAATAATTAAATTAAATTTTGGAAGGCCTACTGTGAAATG
Organism: Pinus taeda; assembly: GCA_000404065.3. NCBI lineage: Eukaryota > Viridiplantae > Streptophyta > Pinopsida > Pinales > Pinaceae > Pinus > Pinus taeda. The sequence continues at coordinate 29,293 of APFE031373933.1, read as the reverse complement.
GCTCTCAAACACCTCCTTATACAAAATATCTAAAATATTAATACTTATAAAAAACTAAAAAGAAATTACTCTTTTAAAAAAGGTAGAAACTAATTTTACATTAAATTACTAACTATCAAATATTTGACAATGGCTAGGAATTGTTCCTTACAACTTTCAAGAATATCATGATAGAAATTGATAAATTTATACTTTTCATTTTAGATGTGTATAATTATAAATATTGTATTAATATAGTTACCTCCATTAGCGCTTGAGGATAGCTCAATTGGTAATTTTAGTGATAATGAAGTGTTATGCATGGAGAATTTTAAGGGCTAATGTTCACCTAGTGGGATAATTTTCCATGATTGTTCCACAAAAAAGATTCAGCAATTTCCAATTTTATAAAAGAGAGTTCGCTGAAGTTTTAGAATATAAAATTATTTTACCTTAAAAATCCCTAACATTATATAGAGACTATATATAAAATCATTATAAATTTGATTAATTTTATAAATATATCAATAAACATTTTATAGTTTGCATATTAACGATCTGTGAGTTTCACCAATGTTTTTAAACTTCAAGAAAATTTTCCTTGGTGTTATGTACCATGAGATTCTATGTTCAAATCTCCTAATTTTACCCATGGTTGTGGTCGCATACTCATGACGTGGTTTACCTAGGGATTATAGTAGTAGAGATCATAATTGATGCCATGTCAAGCGAGTATGAGACTGGCCCAGTGGTGGATATATATATATATATATATATATAACACACACACACACACAGCACAATATTTTGTTTTTCATTTGATCCACAATTATTAATCTCTACATTCATGTGATTAATGTTTTTGCAAATTTACTTTTAAACTATAACTTAATTTGTTATCCCTATAAGCATATGTTGATGTTGTTGGATGCCACCAACAATAAAGGGGTCTTCCCAAATTGAACTCCTAGTTAGACCTCACACATTTTGGAGTATGAGAAGTAACGAGAAAGTAAGGTTGATTGTCATGGTCTTAAAGATTTTCTTTGGCTGCAATAAACGAGTGCAAGAGGTAGGCACTGAGCGTTGAGATTACACAATGTATAGTTTTGAAAGGAAATGATTGCACAATGCATAGTTCCAGGAGTCAAGGGTAACTAACTAGGGCTTGAGACTAAGCAATGTGCAGTTCGCGAGAGCAAGATGAGGAGTTATTGGTCAAACAAGTTTTGAATACAGGAAAGCTTTAGAGTTTCACAAGTGAGGGATCCATTAGATATGTAGCAAGACTTGAACATAATCACACACTTAGAAATGATAAATCATATGAAAATAAGACACCTAGCAGCCAAAATCAATATGAAATCATTGAAACAACACAAAATAACACTTGCCTCTAAGTGTAACACTTAATATACATCATGTGACACTAGCATCCACTGCAATAAGCAAGTGCATAGTACTTTGGGAATAACTCTAAGGCATATCACTATGACAGATAAACCCCATTAGTACAAGAAAAAACACCAAATTTATCACTTAAAGATGCGTCATAACTCCCTTTCACAAAGTGTAACACTTCCCTTATCAAATGAAGATACTTGGAATTTCTTCATAAAGAAACTTGGAATCTTAGAACACAAGTATGGAATGACTCTAAGAACTAAGAATGATAGTTCCCATGATTAAAGAAAGGCTCCAAATTTCGATTATAGGACAAAATTTGGAGGGTGTTGTAGCATCGACAACAATTGGCGACACACTAGTTGAGCTCAAGCTTCTCTCTTCTAGTGTTGCATTATGCATAGTGTATAGTCCTTTAAGAAGTATTCTTTCATCGTGTGGATTACCTTGGCTTCCCCATTTATGTTGAAAAATGCACAAATAAATCTTGAATTTTATTTTTCCTTGATTAAATTGATAAAAATCGAATTTCCACATCAACAAACAACTTGGATGATGTTAACTTGTGTGACATGGCTTGTGTCACCGATTTTACTCATTAAGGTTTATGTGGAGGAGTTAGAGTTCAATTCAACATGTGTGATTGCTAAATTGTAGTAGTCAAGGCTAGTTATCTCATATTATTTTCATTTAAACTAGTTCCAACTTTTGGAGGAACTAGTGGAGGGTCAGTGAAGGAGTGGGACTTTAGTCAAACTTAGTGATCATCTAGTTATCTAAACAATCATCTCAAAATAGCTAGTGCATGTAGTGAATTCAAGCTACCCAATTGAGGTAGATATTCCAACATAGTGTGATAGCAGTTGTAGACCAGTGTTGAGTCTATAAGTGTTGCATGCATTCAAATGATCATCCTAAGGAATTGGAAATTAAATTAGAGTAATTTTGTAAATAATAGGGGCTAATTCCACATGGTATAATGCAAGGAACTAAGAGCTCAAGCAGAGACAAAATTTTAGTAATTTTTGGTTAGAGACCTTTAGTGAGAAGAGAGATAGGTTATGCACTTGCAGGATGTGCTCAGTTGAGAAAAGAAATTGTAATACATCTCTATTCATTTGGTTAATGCAAGAAGGAATTGGTGTCTTTTGTAGATTGATTTCCCCAAATAGAAATACTTTCTGCATGTGTGATATTTCATCTTGCATGTCTGAGGTTTTTTTTTCTAAAATGCAAATTAGTGTCCATGGAGTAGTAGAGTAAGTTTATGTCTTATGATTTTGATAGAAACTTCATGAGAAGTTGCAAATATACACCATAATTTATTCATTGTTGTTATGAAACCAACACACAAAAAGATAGAAAAGATAGATCAATTCCTTAGAATTTAGCCTCTTGGAGGGGGTAACCTCCTTTACCTTACATAAATGAACAACACTTAGATGATACAAATGAGAAGACCTCCTTTCTATATATAAGAGTCTAAGGGGTCATAATATAATTAGACCCAACATAACAATAATAATGTAAGGGCACAATAATAACAACAGTGGCCTTTTATGGGTGCAAAAATATAATAAGGAGGTTGTACTAATAACAATAGGGGGTTACACTAGTAGTATAGGGGCCTAACATGCCCCTCTCCTTCAAAAAGTGTTGTCCTCAACGTTTGAGTAGTTCTTGATGCTTCTGAATAAAATTCTTGTCCTCCCATGTGGAATCCTCAATGGGTAAGTTCTTCCACTTGATGTGATACTCTGAAATTGATCAATTTCATAGCTGTCGGGTTCTTGTTTCTGTGACTTCTCCAGGTTCCAATATGATTTTTCCTTCCTCTTCAAGTTCTGGCAATATTGTTTGAATTGGGATCTTCTGCAACTTTTGAGTGAGTGGCCATACTTATACATCCTTCTTCCATTCATCCCTTTCTTCATTTATCCAATATATTTGGATAATAGAAATAGCACAAAACAATGCTTCCACATCCTCATCCTTTCTTGAGAGTGCATCTGCAACAAAATTTTGCTTCCCTTTTCTATATATGATGTTAAAGACATAACCCAACATATTTGTGATGCATTTTCTCTATTCTTCTAAAGATAATAGTTGTTCTAAAAAGTATTGAAGACTATCATGATTGATTTTTACCTTGAAGTGTATTCCCATTCGTTAAGGTCACCATTTCTTAAGTGCATGTAGTATTGCCAACATTTCCTTCTTATAAATAGCTTGCTTGAGATGTAGCAGTAAAAATACCAAATCACCTATATGAAAACATTTTTCACTATGATGTTGATTTACTTGTTGCTTCATTTGATTTTGCACCAAAGTGGCGTTATCCTATAAAAGTTGGAGAACTTGTTGTTGATGCTTGATGTGATATTTCACTGCTTGAACCTTTTTCTTCTTGATATGTCCTTCTACCTTGAGAGTTTGAGGAGTGGTAATTTCTTCCAATGCTTTACAAGATATGGTCGGATTCATTTCTTGATGCTTGATTTGATCTTTCACTTCTTGAACATTTTTTTCTTAATATGTCCTTCTATCTGGATAGTTTAAGGAGTGGTAATTCCGGCCAATGCATTACAAGATATGGTTGGATTCATTTCTTCTTTCTTGATGTGACCTTTCACTTCTTGAACCTTTTTCTTCTTGATATGTCCTCCTATATTGAGAGTTTGAGGAGTGATAATTCTTGCCAATGCTTTACAAGATATCGTCAGATTCATTTCTTCTTTCTCTGGGGTTGGGTCCTGGCATGCATCCTCTTATTTTGATGTTTCTTGATCCTTTTCTTCCTCCTCTTCATACTCTATGTAAAATATTTTCTTCTTAGCGCACTTATGACTTTTAATGCATTTTCTATCACAATTGTAACAAAGCCCTTTTTCTCTTTTTTCTTCCAATTTTTGTGCTGTAACCCTTATAAGTTGTGGAAGGCTAGGAGAAACAACACTTCCATCTTTATAGTTGTGAGGGGTAGAATTACTTGTTGCCATAATTTTTCTTTCCACTTTGTAACAAACCCCTTTTTCTCTTTTTTCTTCCAATTGTCGGGGTGTTGCTCTAAAGAAGGTGTTTCTCTTTGTATTCTCATAATGTGCTATAATTTCCTTTGTGAAAATTGACCACGTAATAAGTTGTTCATGAGAACAAAGCCCTTAATACCATAAAAATTGATCTTGTTCTAAATATGAAGATGCAATACATACCTTTTGTAATATTGGTACACCATGTAGATCAAAATATTTCTCCATTTGCAATATCTAATTTACCAAATCCCTGCCATCAAACTTCCTCATCTCGCATTTTAATGATTTTAGGAGCTCGATCTTGAAATGACAATAACTTTGTACTTTCAAATCTTTAAGTTTTGAAATTGCGACCTACAATAGCCCTCTACGTCCCCTTTCAAATGCCACCAATCTAATCCAAATTGGATTCTCCAAGGAAGTGCTATGCACAATCTCCCAAGGTGACCTCATTATATACCTTTTCAGAAGAGAGAAATGGTATGAAGTGCCACATGTCACTATTTTCACCTTAGTATCTAAAAATATATATACAGGAAACTAGAACCTGTCCTCTTTCTGTAACTTCTGATGAAATTTCAAGCTGATGCTCAAAAAAAAGTTATGACTATTTTCCCTAAGTCACCTATTTGGAATGTAATTCAGGAGCCTGTAAAAATGCCAATTTCCTTAGACCATATCTCTGCAAATATATCGTGAAATGCTATGAAATTTGGAGCCAAGGTTCATAACAGTTTCATCCCAAATGGGTTTGTTTTTTAGAATCTGAAATGTCATGAAAAAAAGTTATAGTGCAAATTCCATGATGACTTGTTTGGAGGAGCGAAACCCTAGAATCCAAAGTTCTGATACCAAATGTTATGAAACCAACTCACTAAAAGATAGAAAAGATAGATCAATACTCAATTACATAAATGAACAATTCTTAGATGATACAAATGACAAGACCTCCTTTCTATATATAGGAGTGTAAGGGGTCATAATATAATCAGAACCGACATAACAATAATAATGTAAGGGCACAATAATAACAATAGTGGGCTTTTATGGGTACACCAATATAATAAGGGGGTTGTACTAATAACAATAGGGGGTTACACTAGTAGTATAGGGGTCTAACAATGGTATTAGAGATGGATTCAAATTAGAGTAGGAAATTTGAAGTTGCTTCTCACAAGTTTGAATTTGAAGATCAGTGTAGTACGATTTTATCATAGATGAGAATATGATATTCAATGGACTAGTGCTAGAATATGCCTTCGAATGAACCTCAAATTTTGTTTCCTGAAAGGTCTACATGGAAGAAGCATTGAATGACAAGGGATTGCTTGAATACTTCAAGAGAGATATTCCAAGACCACCAACAACCGATTTCTAGGACCTTGTATAGTGGAAGAAAGATGTAGCCAAGGTGAGGAGAATAATAATGTAGGGCATACAGGGTCATATTGTCTGGAATATCCAAGGAAAATAAAATCTGATCACGATGTGGAAAGAAATTATAGAATTGTTTTAGAATGGTAGTGACCATAATAATCATGCGTTCAAGGATAAACTTCGAAGTAACAAGATGTAAAAGAATGACACTATACAATAGTATCTCAGCAGGTTCACACAATTTGATGATGATCTGGGTGATGTCAATGTCACTGTCCCTGAAGATGACTTGGTAATCCTAGCCCTTCTAGGCCTTCCCAATATTTGGCATAGCTATCAATATTTGATGAATGAGACGAAGAAACTACCAATTTGGGAATGCTTATAGTCTGATTTGGTAGACAAGGAAATAAGGCTGAATAGAAAAGATGGGAATTCATCCAAGGGCGAGGATGAAGAAAAATTTGCATTGGCTAGACAAAAAAATAAGGGAAAATGGAAGAAACCCCCATCTAAATGAGAATCCATTAAAGTGGGAAAGAATAAATATTTTTCAAAAAATAAACGCTTCCATTTTCTTGAATTCGGGAAATATACCATGATGTGTCCACACAAGAATACAAGAAATAATGTCTTAGGAGGAGCATAAGGTGAAGCATTGGCTTCATGTGAAGAACCTAGACAAATTAGATGTACATGATTGTGTTACATTGAAAACAAATGTAGAGAAGTTGCAGAGCCATGATGTCAATGAAATTTGGCATATAAGACTCAACGATTTAGATCAAGGTGCTTTGAATATCATGCAACATATAATTAGAACCCTCCCCAAAAGGATAAATTGAGCAGCATGATCTATGAAAAGGGTCTAGTTTCAAGAAGCACACAAAATCCACATTCCATGATCGGGACAAAAAATATCATACAGTGCTAGAAAGGACCCACTATGATGTCTATGGACCTTTCTCGACATACTCTATTTCCAAGCATAAATATATTTTCATTTTTATTGATGACTTCCCATGAAAGTGTTGGATCTTATTCATGCAAAAGAAGGATGAGACATTCTCGAAGTTTGCAGGAATTAAAGGAATTTGTTGAGAATGAAACAAGAAAGAAGGTGAAGGTTCTTAGGACTAAAAATGGAGGTGAGTATGTGTCAACTGAATTTAAAAACTTATGTTTAAAAGAAGGTATTCAACTTGAGTTGACATTGCCCCAAAATTGACAACAAAATAGGTTGGTTGAGATAAATAACTGTAACATTATGGGAACAACAAGGCCGATATTGCATGATCAAGGCCTACCTATACATTTGTGGGCTAATGCATGCAACAAAGCAGTATATTTGTAGAACTAGAGTCTTCATCGGGTTTTGGGCATGATTACACCAGAGGAGGCTTTCTGGGAGAGAAAGTCAGATGTGTCATACTTCAGGATTTTTGGAGCCTTTATTTACTGCAATATCTCCAAAAAATATAGGAAGAAGCTAGAGTTGATAGCAGAATTAGTAGTATTTGTGTTTGGTAGACAAACTCCCAACAACTATAGTGTGTAATTTCCATCCCTCAGAATGATAGCTGTGGGAAGGGATGTAAAATTAATGAAGATAAATTGATGCAATGTTCTCTTGAGGGGGAGCTTCAAATCCCACTCGAAGAGGAAATTTTAGCTTCAAAGGAGGAACCTTAAGAAGTTGTGGAGCAGTTGTAGGTTGAGGACAAAACAGAGGAAATAACCACTCAAGAAGAACCTTCTAGAGAAGGTAGAAAAAGGACTAGGGAAGCTAACAGACTTGTGCAGCATGAGAGGGAGAATGTGCGTGCTCCTTCAGATCAGTGTAGGTAGAGAAGGTGACTAGATTAGTACACTGGATACATGTCTATAATGACTAATCTTGTGTAGACTGAGCCATCATCTTTCAGCAAAGTAGTAGAGAAACCTGTATGGGTTGACACAATGGTTGAGAAATATGAATCCAATGAAAAGAACAATGTTTGTGAAGTCGTACCAAGACTAGTACATAAATCAGTTGTGGGTTCGAGGTGGATGTTCAAGGTAAAGCATGAAGGATACATAATCATAGAGAAGTACAAGGCCATATTTATGGAGAAGGGTACTCTCAAGTTGATGGGATTGACTATGAGGGGACCTTTTCTCCTCTAGTAAGGTACTCATCCACTAGATCAATTCTTGCTCTCATTGCACAAACTGGGTGGAAGATCCACTAGATGGATGTAAAAATAACATTCCTCAATGGAGTTATTGAAGAGGATGTGTATATATAGGAACCCGAAGGCTTCAAGAATTTTATCAGGAGTCTTATGTTTGTAGACTCAAGTGAGCACTGTACAGTGTCAAGAAATCACCCTGTGATTGGTGCACTAGGATCGATAGTTGTCTCACTGATTTGGGATTCACCAAAATTGAAGCTTGATGAGGTTTATCAATAGGTATATCAAAAGGGTCATAATTTCATCCTCCATCTTTATAATTATATGTTTCTCACATTTATTACAATTTTTGTTATATTATGCTTAGTGAGGAGGATACAAGATGTGTTATTATGTCATGTACCCTAACATAGTTTAAATGCAGGAATTGGGACAATTTTGAGATAATTTCAATGCAAGAGCTCGGAGTAGATAACATGGAGATATTCTATGAGGCTGTCTACCTCAATAACTCCTTCAATCAACCAATATCACCACTTTGTTTCTCATCAACACAGAGTCATTGGAATCCAAGTAAGACGAGGACATTGGCAGCTAAGACAGTGCAGTTCAAGAAAGATCTAGATCTACCTTTCTCAAATTATGGGAGACAAACACCTATATATTCTATGGAGTTGTTGGTATATACGATTTTGTATAAATAAACATGCCAAAGAACTCATTAGGATTCTAATTCCGGTTGCAGCTAAGAATCTATTAAGCTCAAGAACCCGTGACTGTTATTTTTGACTTATTATGTGATGTATTTGACATTTATACAATAATAGTGAAAAGTTTCTTATTGAGTTAGTTAAGATGGCTGAGGTGCTTGGGTTTGGGCCCAACCACAGTAGCTTAGGTCCCCTTTGTGCATTGACATGTTTCTTCAGCTTAGAACATTTATTAGTTGCTGGATTTTAGTAGAATATAATTCTTCAAAAAGCCTTATGTTAGTGCCAGTCTTGTTAGCCTGTCACCTGGATCAAATGTGATTTTACTATGCTTTTCAAGACTATAAAAATCGTATTATGGAGCGAAATGCGAATTAAATGAAATGAAAATAAAAAAACAAAACCAAACTATGAGGTCAATATTTAATCCACGTCATTCAAGCAAACCAACACAGGCTCAGATTTGCACATTGGACAAGAATTTCGTGGTGAAGCCATAAGAGAATGCACTTCGAATGATAGAGGTGTTTGCATGGCAATTCTTTTGCAGGCTCTTCACTGGAAAATGTTTCGTGACAAATTGGGCACATCACTCCATCACTGCTTTCACTTTCTTGGCTAACCACAGCTAATGGCAACCCATCCACTACTACACGAAGGCTATTAGCTACTTCTTCCTCCGCGGGACTACTAATTTCTTCGTCCGCGAGACTACTAATTAGGCTATCAGGCCCTTCTTCCTCCACTGGACTTTCTCCAATATGGATCATTTCACATTTGAAATCAAAGTTATACGTATAGTCCTCCAAATGTTGTTTGATCTGACTCCATGTGAATCTGGAATTCCATATAATTTAAAAATCCAAATCCAGTCCTCGGTAAAAATCACGTATGCATCGAAAAACAATAGTATTCTCTGGAAATGTATATGTTGTGAGATAGTCTTCGCTCTCGTCATATCCACCTTCATTGATTCTGACACGATTAACAATCACGTCACGCCATTCATCATCTAATTCACGTATATCAATATTCTCTGATAAACTCTCGATTCTGATTCTATTCTCTTGATGCAGTATACCAATATTCTCTGATGAACTCTCCCCCGGAAGTTGGTGCTCGACATATATGGACATCACCTTGTGAAACCTCACAATCGACACCAAATGGTCATTTTCAATTCTTTTTGTAGCGACTGTTGACGTTTGTGAAGCAGCAGGAAGAATGCCTGCATTTCCTAGCGGGCTTCTTCTTCCACACATCGCATAACATCGAGAATATATTCTCTGGGAAAATCGTTATGAGAATTTCCTTCCATTGTTTCCAAGGATTTGCCGCACTCTCCAATCTGGCTTTACCCTTTTCTGGATGAAATACCTTGCATGTGAAATGAGTATTTATTTCGAAATTGCATTAGCCACATGTCTAAATAGTGTTGCAATTGGGTTACGTTGTGATTTCTTTTAAGCCGACGGCCGGACATGTCATTAGACATGCCTAACACTTTAATCTTCACTACAATAAATATATGTTTTGCGTATTCAAGAAGATGTAGAGGCATTTTATCAAATATATCACCCTATAACCAGAGATGAATTAATGCATTTTTTATTTAAAAAATATAGGTGATTAAAAGTTTAAAATAAAAAGGGTCATCATAATGTATGGATGTAATTGTAAGAAGTTTTGACTTGCGGACACTGAGCAAAGGTCAAAATGAAAAGCCGAGATTGAGAATAGTGATGTCCATTGCCAAGGTCAACACAACTCACTAACTAGCAATGACTCCCTGTGACAGTGCGAGAACAGGGTTCAGCAGCTTAGGGCAGACAGTTGCAATGGAGTAGGGGGGAGGGTTTGTAGTATGGTGAGGGGAGTCCATTTCTATGCACATAATTTATAAGAAGTGTCAAAACTAAAACTTTATCAAGTTAGTTCTTACTAATATTATTTATATTCTATAAGTTTCACATCTCTAGAAATATATTTATTTTTTTATTAATTTTATTGAAGTCAAGGTAAGTCATATATAAAGTCAACATTCAAATGTTTATAATTTATGGGTTGAGTTGGTCTCTACAAACTAGTACTAGGGAAATGTTGTAGTGTTAGTAAATGAGTGTAAATATCTACAACTTCTCCCCCATATTGGGCTTCTCCTTGAAGTATATTTAAAAGTACAAAAGGAGAATTTAGAAATATAAAGTTAGATCTTCAAAATGCATAAGGTAGATATAAAAAACATGAATATAAAATCTATAAATTATTCAAAAATTAATATATGATCCCAAAAATATATAATCAAATTTTAAAATATGGATAAACTAGCAGATCCATATAAATTAAATGGTTGGTAAATACATATAGGCATCAATCCATGATAAACATCAAAAGCACTTACTCTAAGATACTTCTCATATTGTCAAGATTTTAAAAAATAACAAAATTGAACTCAACCTTATTTTATTCTTTTTGTTTGATAATTTGAAATTATATTTCCTGAAAATGAATTGATACAAAACTAGATATCAATGTTTGAGTTGAGTCCAGTTAGAATTTTCCACAAGCGAAACTCGTATTGTTGATGATGTACAATAGTCTAGATCTATCAAAATTCCAACAATTAAAGTTGTTATGTTCAAGAAAAATTTAAAAAAAATGAACCACTAAAAGTAAAAACTATAAGTTGGATGGCTTAATATGACATCAACTATTTGGTGAAGTGATTGGGGCCAAATCTTAGCAATAGTAATGGATGGATTTGGAAGTTTAAAACCACATTAGAAATCGTCTTTTATGTGAGGTATCAAAGCATCCAAACTAGCAAGACAGGAATACTCATGTCATTAAACTCTTTGAATTTCATTTAGCAAAGAGAATGTCATTATGGTCTTAGTTTTTTTTCTTAAGGACCTTGTTCGAGAGTGTATTCATTTCCCACTGGAGGGTAATGGTGTTCATATAATAGCTTTGTCTTCCCATAGTATGTCTAGGATCAACAACCTAGTTGGCTACTTCAACTTGAATTTCAGACTCAAAGTAGGATTTGTGGTCATCAATGTTCAGGGCTTCATGTTAACCAATTTCCTCTTCATTTTCTCCTTGGGATTCTGACCAAACCCTTAATGAAAAAATATCCTTTGTTGGGGCATAATATTCCAAGTAGTAGGAAACAAAGTGAGGACACCCCCTAACAAAAACTAAATTGATGAGGTCTGAAAATAGAGAGTAGAATAAAATTAAAGCCAAAGAACACATTATTTACCATGGGAGTCGAAAGTAGCTTCTTGAGGGGTTGAAAATCATATGAAAAAAGAGGAAATTACTCTAGAGGGTCTCAATCCACAAAGAAACAATAATACAAAAACTAGTAACACAACCATTGCACTCTGAAAACTACATGCGAACAACCCCCACATAGAAGTTAAACAATTGAAAGAGTTGATAAAACCAAAGGTATTCAACATAGTATGAATAACCCAACCTTTATGGGCCCACCAAGCTTAAATTTGCATCCTAACGAGGGTGAAAAATTACATGTTTCCACGAGTGTCCCACATGTAACCTCCACTTTTTTTCTTTTCCTTCTCCCTTCACAGTGATGAGACAATCGATGCATGCTTTAGAGGTCATGATCTGTGGGGTTATGACCTCCCTGAATTACAATTTTCATAAAAAAATTGTAATGAGAATAATATGTCCTCTAAACTAGACTTGAACCACTTAACATAATAGACAACAAAGATCTATGTTAGGTGAGGTGAAGCCCCACAAAGCATGCTCTGTGGGGGAATTGTCCCACATGTGGAAATGTGATTTTATAGGAACACCAACTATGACATTTTCCATAATTTGTTTTTTTCTAAGTAAAGTTAATCTATTAATATCTAACAAAATATGATTACAATGAGGCACAGACATGAGCAGTGCTGAAAATTGTCTATCAGAAAGTAACTTGACTACCCTATCGATGGGTAAACCAGTCCACGAAAGAAAAAAATACCCAGATATGGGATATCAATCTTTAAAATAGGAAATAACAAACAAGAGAAGTTCCAACAGAACAATGATAAACCCAGAAACGTTCCAATAGAACAAACATAACAGAAAAGAGCCAGTCAGCAAAGGAGACCTCATCTTGCATATGGATGGCCCCTGGCTGCCACACGTCTTCACTTAAGCTTGTCCGAGGCGGGTTCCTCTTCGATGAGGTGTGCATACTAATACCAGTAATCCTCCTCCTCTGACATGCCACTGTGTGGCCCACGGGTAGCTTGGATGCCACTAGAGCTGTCAACAGATGCAAGTGGTCCTGACGCGTCAACCATGTTGCCATTTGGTGGTTGCGTGTCTCCAGAACTTCCTCCCGCTGCATGCTAACTGCCACCCAGGGCCTTGCCATGTAGAGTACCCATTTCTACGTCCATCGCTTGCTTTCCATAATCGCGTCCATTCCTTAACCTGCGTGCCTCCTATTGTTGCACTTTAGTACTTCCAAATGGGGCATCTTGCGAGTCATTTTCTTCAGTGAAAATGATGGTAATGGTGGCATTAATGATTGGTATGTTCAATGAGCTGTGGAAGCGAAATTGGGTCGAGTGGGGAGTTGGGTAAGGGGGCAATGGGAAATTGGAAGTGTGGACCGCAACATCTCTTCAACAAGCTCCTGGAAATTGTGCGCATCCCCATCCATTGCGGGTATTAGGATACTTGTCGGAGACAGAGCTATGGGGTTGAGGAATTTCATGGGAAGGGGAGGGGGAAGCAGGGTTAGGGTTTTGGTGTCGACGGAGGGTGGACACTACCACCATGACTTCCACCTCTGGAGCTTCTCATGTGATGACGAATGTGATCCATGGAACAATTGCAAGCCTATTTTTCAGTGGGAGAGATGGCTGACGAATTAAGTAGGGAATGAGCAAGGGGAGGCTGGGCAGAGGTCAAAATGAAAAGCCTAGATTGAGAATAGTGATGTCCATTGCCAAGGTCAACACAACTCACTAACCAGCAACGGCTCCCTATGACAGTGCGAGAATAGGGTTCAGTAGCTTGGGGTAGACAATTACAATGGAGCAGGGGGTAGGGTATGCAATATGGTGAGGGGAGTCCATTTCTGTGCACATAATGGCCAGTTCTTGGCCCGAGCACTCATTAAATTCTACTTGCATGCAGCCATGAAGTCGGCTTAGGCTCGCTTGGGAGGGAACGCTGAAGGCCATGTGGCTCATCCTCTCGCCACCTTCTAGTCTAATCCTCATTAATGTTTTGATTTTCACCCGCATCCGGGTGTTCTTCTTCTCCCTGTGCCATTTCAATCTTCACTAATTCATTGTATTCCTTTAGCTGGAGCGCAATGGCTATAATGGTTAGCGAGCCTACATATAGAGTCATTCCACTCTCCACCATTATATTAGCTAAAAGGTCAGCCACTTTATTGCCATCCCGAAGAATGTGCTTGAGATTGACTGTTCTATGGGTAGAGAGCCACATTTCAATGAGTTCCAGTCTTTCCGCCAATCTCCAACTGTGGCTCACTTTGTTTGATGGAGTCCCCTGCAGAATCTTATTCACCATGTTTATTAGGATTTATGAATCACCTTCAATCATGAGTGTGAAGAAACCATGAATTTGGGCTAGGAGGAGCCCATGCCATAACCCTTCTAATTCTGCCGAGTTATTTGTGTCCCTTTCGTTTGAGCCTATGAATGTTAGAAGGGGTGCGCCTTTATGATCTCTGAAGATTCCTCCAAATCCCACTTTAACTAGATTGCCTTTCGAGGCTCCATCAATGTTTAGTTGTATCATGTGTTGGGGTGGAGGGAGCCATTTGTCTGGTATCTTGCTCTTTGCTGAAGGTTTACCATGGATTATCAACTCTTGGTTCCACTTTAGATTCCAGTTGGCCCATATATTCTGTTCCTGTGGAAGGAAGAGAAATTCTTCTTTGTGCCAAGTTTGAAGCAGTAACGTTTCCCTAAGGTTTTTGCAAATAGTGTTCCAGATGATTTGCAAAGGCGGGGATTAGTCCTTGAAGATGAGTCGGTTTCTCCCTTTCCATATTGTCCTCGTGAGAAGGCCTGGGATGAGTTTCCATAAAGAGTTTAGTAATTTTCTCTTATATGGATTCCTTGCCCAATTATGTATAGTGGTGGTTATGTCCTCTCTAATTCTTCCATCCTTTTGGCAACGAAAACTCACCTTTTCCCAGAGACTCTATGTTAATGGGCATGCATTCATGAAGTACAAAGTGGTTTCTTCCTCTTGCTTGCAATTGGGACACATGGAGGGTCCTTGGAAGCTTCTCTTTCGAAGATTTTCCCAAGTGAGGATTTTGTTTTGACATAGCAACCAAAGGAAAGTGGACACTTTTGGCCAAATATTAGGGGCCCAGACTTTGTTCCAAAGAGGATCTTTGATTGTGTGATCCCTTATGGTTATGTTGTAAGCCTCATGAGTTGTAAAGGTTCCTCTTTCCTCGTAGCCCCATCTGAGTACATCCTTCTTATCTGAATATCAAATTTTCCTATTAGAGAGTTTTGTCCCCAGAATCTGCTGAAAGGACTCCATGCCTTGCCTGATGATGTGGTCCGTGCTTATCCATTGCCAATATCCCTGCGTTATTGTAGGCCTCCAGTGTTGATTGACCTTATCTAGCATTTTCGTTTCCCAATCTGGTATTTGGTGACGTTTGGTCAGTTCCTTTAGCCTAGGTTTCTGCTATCATGAATATTCCTAGAACCTTCCAGTTTTACCATCCCTAACCTCTGAGAAGTTGTGCTGCTAGATTAATTTCTTGTGTTGCTTAGCTGCATTCTAGATAAAGGATCCTGGGCCAACTTCAATGAGATGAATTAGATCATCTACAAGTTGGTTGTTGGCATATTTTGTTGTCCAGAGGGTAGCCCAGGGAGTGTGCAGCGCCGTGAGTCATTTCCACCAGATGCGTGCTCCCATGACAACATTATTGTGATAGGGATCGCGAAGCCCTATGCCGCCTGATATCTTTGGAAGAAAAACTGTGCCCCATTTTACCAAAGCCCATTTGCGATTTTGGCTTGAGTTTCCCCACAGAAAGGATCCTTAGAGATGTTTGATTTCCTTGAGGACCCATTATGGTGCTGCAAGGACGAAAAAGAGATACAGAGGCATAGATTGTAAAAAAAAATTGATTAAGACTAAGTGACTATCCATATTGAGGGATCTGTGAGTCTAGGAAGAGAGGCGAGCTTCCAATTTTTCCAAGAGCAGGTGCCAAGATGAGTGTTTCGGAGTTGTATCAGTCATGGGAGTTCCCAGGTATTTGGATGGGGAGCAGTTATCGGGAACCCAAGGATATGAAAAATAGAAGCTTGAGTAATAGCAGGGGTATGAGAAAACAAAATTTGGGATGTAGCCTTATTTATGCTTGCTCCAGAGGCATCTGAGAAATCAGTCAGCAGGGATTTTAATTTGAGAGCTTGTTGGACTGAAGGATGGCCATATAGCATGTTATCGTCCATGAATTGCTGGTGGGTAAAAGAAGGGGAGTTAGGAAAGGAGAGGTCTCTTAATTGTTGGGAATGAAGAGCTTCTTTTATGCTTCTACTGAATCCTTTCGCCATCATGATGAATAGAAAAGGGGATAGGTGATCTCATTGTCAGATTCCTTTGGAGGAATGAAAAGGCATGGAGGGGATTCCATTGACCAAAATGGAAAAGAAGGTGGAGTTTATGAGACTCATGACCCATCTAACCTTGGGGGAGGGGAGAGAAACCAAAGGTAATCAGCATCTTTTGAATATACTTCCAGCTTAAACTGTCAAAGGCTTTAGAGAGATCTATTTTTAGAAGCATACTTTCTTGTTTGGATAGCTTCAAGTAATGAATAATCTCATGAGTGAGTATGATGCCATCCATGATTTGCCAGCCTTCCACATAGCCTGATTTCTCTGGTGATATAAGTAGTGGTAGCAGCGGTTTGAGTCTCAAGGCAATGACTTTGGAGACAATTTTGTAAATGACGTTACACAGAGCATTAGGCCTGAATTTGTCAGGGTTCTGAGATTGTGCTTCCTTGGGAATGAGGGTGATGAAGGTTTCATTCATGGAGGGAAACATCCACCGATTAATCCTAGATTCCTCAACTACCTGCCAAACCTCCATTTTAATCAAATCCGAATAATAATGGAAAAAGTTAAATGTGAAGCCATCAGGACCAGGTTCCTTTCCCTCTTTTAATTGCCACGTCACATGTTCCACCTGCTGTAAGGAAATCGGCCTGAGGAGGAGCTGATTGTGTTCCTCTGTTATGACTTGGTATAATCTTGTTATTTTCTCTATGGCCAACTTCCTATCTATCTGTGGTTCTTTGTGAACCTGCTTGAAGTAGGTGAGAAGTTCTTGTTCTATATCCTCATGATTTTCTACTCTTTCCCCTTGCCTATTCTAGATGTGAGTGATGTTATTATTCATTCTCCTCTAAACATTAGTGCGCTGAAAAAACTTTGTGTTTCTTTCACCCTCCTTAAGCCATCTAACTCTTGATTTTTTCTTCAAAGTATTTCTTCTTGCTTGGCTCTTTCTGGTATTTGTGATTGTAGGTGTTCTTCCTGCTCTGAGAGTTCCTATGATCTTCCTTCCATGATGTTCCTCTACTGTAATCTTTTCATGTATTTATCTAGAGCCTTTTTCACCTAGAAGATATTACCAAAGGTAGAGTGGTTCCATTGTTTAATGTTGATTTTGATATTTTTGAATTTTTTCGGGAATTGATACATTTTTGAGCCTTCTGGAGGCTTGAAGCTATTCCAGACCATATTTATTAGGTTGTTGAAATCAGGATGTGACAGCCAGAAAGCTTCAAAGAGGAAAGGTTGACGTGTAGTCTTGCCTGGTCTTGTCCATTGAAGTGACATTGGCCAATGATCTAAGCCTGAGAGAGGCAGAATTGAAGCTGAGAGGTCCCTGCCCAAATGGATTGCATTGTCAAAGAGCAAGAATATGTCCAATCAAGAGGCTATCTGTTGTGAGCCTACTCTTTTATTATTCCATGTATAGCTTCCATTATTGAATGGCATACCAATGAGCCAATTGTTTTGGATGAAGTTTTTTAAATGACTTCTTTCCTTATCTAGTTTATTCCTGCCTCCTCTCTTTTCTTCCAGTTTTGTTATCATATTGAAGTCTCCTTCTGTGATCCAGAGTGGGTGAGTTCTGTCAGTATTGATCAGAGATAGGGTATTCAGTATGTCTATCTTTTGCATTGCCTCCTAGGGGAAGTAGACATTAGTTAAGTGACCATGTATATTTCGTCCTGTTATATGGAAGGTAGCTTGAACGAAGTGCTTACTTGCATGAATGTTAGTAAGTGTGATGGCTCGTTCATCCCAAATTATTGTAAGGCCTCTTGAAACTCCTGAGGCATCCACTGCAACTACTATACTACCTAGGCATGCTTTTGCAAGGGTTTGGTCCAAAATTGTGGAGTTGCATTTGGTTTCTTGAATGAAGAAGATTTGGGGTTTCTCCTGTTGGATCATACTTTTTATCAATCTCTATTTCACAGGGCCATTGAGCCCTCTAATATTCCATGAAGTTAGCTTCATGATGTAATATTGGGGGGGTGTTGTAATACCTTTTAAGCTTGGAATATCTTCCCGATTCCACCAACATTTCCCCAATGCGGATGGTTCATTGAAGATCCATTTTCCTCCCTCTCTTTTTATTGTCTTTGGTAATGTTTTTACCGTCCCATTGACTTCCAGGCTATATGCCAAGGGTTCTTTGTTGTTGTGCTTTGGAAACGATCACTTCCAGGTTTTCCTGCTATTTTTTTGGAATCTTGACATAATTTTTTGTCTTGCAAGCTTGTTCTAAGCCAAGTATATCTAGATCTCCAATATCTATGCTTCCAGTCTCCTCTTCCATTTGCCGGGTTTCACTCCTTTCCTTTGTTGTTTCCATTGCAGTTGTGGTTGCGGGTTGCATGTTGTCCACATCCATGCCCTGAGTGTTCCATGCTAGGACCATACTAAGAGAGTATGAGGTGAGTTCTATGGTTTGTTTAGACTTCTAGGTCTTCTTGGAGCCAGTGGGGATGAATTGTGCTTTCGTCTTGGGCATCTCCTCTGAGTGAGCAGGGATTTCAAAGTTATTTATCTCCGGCTAGGCCAAGGTTTCAAAACTATTACTTATGGAATGCATTAAAGAGTTGGCAAGAGGTGTCTTAGGGTTTGAAATAGGTTTTTTGTGGTTCCTACTGAGGTTGGTGACTTTGGTGAAGCCATCCGAGTCAGGTTTAACAGAAGAGGTGGTGGATGAGGTCTTCAAATTTAAAGGACAATCACAAAATAGATTGCCAAGGGCATGGAATTTCCTACATCGAAACAGGACGTGTTCATAATCTATTGATTGAACCCATTCAAAATCATCATGGTATAGACTTACCACATCTGGAAGAGCCTTTCTTAGATGCATATATACGCAAATTTGAGAATAGGAGGTATATCTTCGGAGTTTTGTCTTCTCTGCAATTTTGATGAATTCCCCTAAACCATTTCCAATATCTTGTAGCGAATCTTCATCCCAGTACTCCAGAGGAAGGGAGTAGAGGCATATCCAAAATGGTGCCTAGCTAAGATCTTCTTTATCCGGATTGAATCTTTTAACCCAATCCCTCAGATATATTCCAGCTACATTGAAAAATTACGGCCCTCCATCGAAGACTCTGTTTCAGTCTTATAGATAGTTGAAAACTATCGTGAAGAAACCCTTAGGCCCCAACTGGAGGGTAATGTGTCCTTTCAGCTTCCACTTGGCTGTGATCCATCCATACAGAGCTTTTTCTGTAGGCCAATAGCCTATAAATTTTCCAATCAAGGCGTGATCCTTCATGTATTGGATCTAGATCTGGTTACTTGGGAGCTCAATCTTAGGTCTTTCAACTGAAACCAACTTGCAGGTAGCTGATGTCACTTTAGGAGTCTCATTTTCAATCGTCTTCGCAGTGTTTATATCCATTCCTGCTCTCATTTCATCTTGGACAGTTTTCTTGATATCTTCCTCAGGCATTTGAGTGTTTTCACTTTCATTCGGGGGAGGCATCGTATCCTCCCCCTCAAGGGGGGTTCATGATTCGTGTGCCGTTCCTTATCACTTATGGTTTGTCGTATTATTGGAGAATGTTAGCAAGGTTGCTGTGATCTGTGCAGGTATACCATTGCACGTCTGTGCCCAACCCTAAACCTTCATGTTCACCAGAGCTCTCCACCCCCTCATTGATTTTCTAAAAATAAAGAGGTACATATGAGTAATGATGACATTTTCCATAATTCAAATAATATGTGGTTAATTAATTAAAAGAGTATAAATATCTTAGAGATAAATCTTAACGATTGATTAATGTATACTGCTATCAAAATTGGGACATATTCCATGGAGGTCGAATCTCCACTATCCACCTAATAAATATTAATAACTAAATTAAATTTTGGAAGGCCAACTGTGAAATGGCTATCAAACACCTCCTTATATAAAATATCTAATATATTAATACTTATAGAAAACTAAAACGAAATTACTCTTTTAAAAAAGGTAGAAATTATTTTTACATTAAATTACTAACTATCAAATATTTTACAATGGCTAGGAATTGTTCCTTACAAATTTCAAGAATATCAGGACAAAAAATTGATAAATTTATACTTTTCATTTTAGATGTGGATAATTATAAATATTGTATTAATTAGTTCCTTCCATTAGCGCTTGAGGATATCTCAATTGATGATCTTAGTGAAAATGAAGTGTTATGTACCATGATATTCTACGTTCAAATCCCCTAATCTTACCCATGGTTGTGGTCGTGCTCATGACGTGGTTTACCTAGGGATTATAGTAGTAGAGATCGTAATTGACGCCATGTCACACGAGTATAAGGATGTCTTGATGTTGTTGGATGCCACCAATAATCCCCGATATGAACTCCTAATTAGACCTCACAAATTTTGGAGTATGAGAAGTAACGAGAAAATAAGGTTGATTGCCATGGTCTTAAAGATTTTCTTTGGCAGCAATAAATGACAAAAGTGAAATGCATATACTTTTGAGATAAACAAGTAAGTTAATTGATTGTATAGTTGATCAAATCAATCACTAAGACAAGGAATGACTATTGGCTCAGAATGTGTAGTGCATAATGGATGCCCGACTGGGAAAATATTGCATAGTTAGCAAGTGCAAGAGGTAGGGACTGAGCATTGAGATTACGCAATGCATAGTTTTGGAAGGAAATGACTGCACAATGCATAGTTCTAGGAGGCACGGGTGAATAACTAGGGTTTGAGACTATGCAATGCGTAATTCAGGAGGGCAAGATGAGGATTTGTTGGGTAAACAAGTTTCGAATACAAAAAAGCTTTAGAACTTGACTAACTGAAGGATCCATTGGATATGTAACAAGACTTGAACATGATCACACACTTAAAAATGATAAACCATATGAAAATAAGACACCTAGCAGCCAAAATCAATATGAAATCATTGAAACGACTCAAAATGAAACTTACCTCTAAGTGAAACACTTAATATACATCATGTGACACTAGTGTCCACTACAATAAGAAAGTGCATGGTACTTTGGGAATACGTCTAAGGCATATCTCTATGATGTATAAAACCCATTAGTACAAGAAAAAACACCAAATTTTTCACTTAAAGATGCACTATAACTCCCTTTCACAAAGTGTGACACTTTCCTTAACAAATGAAAAAACTTGGAATTTCTTCACAAAGAGACTTGGAATCCGAGTACAAAAGTATGGTATGACTCTAAGAACTAAGAACGATAGTTCTCATGATTAAAGAAAGGCTCCAAATTTCAATTATAGGACAAAATTTGGGGGGTGTTGTAGCAGCGACAACAATTGGCGACACACTAGTGGACCTCCAACTTCTCTCTTCTAGTATAGATTTATGCATAGGGTATAGTCCTTCAAGAAGTATTGTTTCATCATGTGGATTACCTTGGCTTCCCCATTTATGTTGAAAAATGCACCAATAAATCCTGAATTTTATTTTTAGTTGATTAAATTGATACAATTCGAATTTCCACATCAATAGACACCTTGGATTATGTTAGCTTGTGTCACATGGCTTGTGTCACCAATTTCACTGAGTGAATTTGGTTTTGGAGGAGTTAGATTTTAGTTCAACATGTGTGATTACTAAATTGTAGCAGTCGAGGCTAGTTATCTCATGTTGTTTTCAGTTAAACTAGTTCCAACTTTTGGAGGAACTACTGTAGGGTCAGTGAAGGAGTGGGACTTCTATCAAACTTAGTGATCAGCTAGTTACCTGATCAATCATCTCAAAATAGCTAGTGCATGTTGAGAATTGAAGTTACCCAGTTGAGGTAGATATTCCAACGCGGTGTAACAACAGTTGTAGACCAATCTTGAGTATATAAGTCTTGCATGCGTTCAAATGATCATCCTAAGGAATTGAAAATTAAATAGGAGTAATTTTGTAAATAATAGGGGCTAATACCTCAAGGACAATGCAAGGAAATAAGGGTTCAAGCAGAGGTGAAATTTTAGGAATTTTAGGTTAGAGGCCTTTAGTGAGAAGAGAGATAGGTTATGCACTTGCAGGATGTGCTCAATTGAGAAAAGAAATTGTAATACATCTCTATTCATTTCATTAATGCAAGAAGGAATTGGGGATTTTTGCAAATTGATTTCCCTAGATAAAAATACTTGTTGCCTGTGTGATAATTATTCTTGCAAGTCTGAGATGTTTTTCTCTAAAATGCAAATTAATGTCCATGGAGTAGTAGAGTAGGCTTATGTCTTATGATTTTGATAAAAACTTCACGAGAATTTGCAAATATATACAATAATTTATACATGGTATCAGAGATGGATTCACAGTAGAGTAGGAAATTTGAAGTTGTTACTCAGAGGTTTGAATTTGAAGATCAGTGTAGTAGGATTTCATCGTAGATGAGAATATGACCTTCAATGGACTGAGGCTAGAATATGCCTTGGAACGAGCCTCAAATTTTGTTTCTTGAAACATGGAAGAGATATTGGATAAGAAGGTATTGCTTGAATACTTCAAGCGAGATATTCCAAGACTACCAACAATTGATTTCCAAGACCTTGTACAGTGAAAGAAAGATGTAGCCAAGGTGAGGAGAATAATATTGTAGGGCGTATGGGGTCATATTGTCTCGAATCTCCAAGGAAAATAATCTTTGTTCGTGATGTGGAAAGAAATGATAGAATTGGTTGAGAATAGTAGTGACCATAAGAACCTCACGTTGAAGGATAAACTTTGAAGTAACAAGATGTAAAAGAATGACACTATACAAAAGTATCTCAGCAAGTTCACACAATTTTATGATGATATGGGTGAGGTCGATGTCACTGTCCCTATAGATGACTTGGTAATCCTAGCCCTTCTAGGCCTTCCCGAGATTTGGCATAGCTATCAAGATTCGGTGAATGAGAGGGAGAAACTACCGAATTGGGAGTGTTTATAGTCTGATTTGGTAGAGGAGGAAATAAGGTAGAATACCAAATATTGGAATTCATCCAAGGGCAAGGATGAAGAAAAAATTGCATTGGCTAGACAGCAAAATAAGGGAAAATGGAAGAAATTCCAATCTAAACAAGAATCCATTCAAGTGGGAAAGAATAAATATTTGTCAAAAATTAAATGCTTCCATTTTCTTGAATTCGGGAAATATGCAACGATGTGTCCACACAAGAATACAAGAAAGAATATCTTAGGAGGAGCATCAGGTGAAGATTTGGCTTCATGTGGAGAACCTATACAAACTATATGTACATTATTGTGCTCCGTTGAACACAAATGTAGAGAAGTCATAGAGTCGTGACGTCAATGAAATTTTGGATATAAGACTCAACCATTTACATGATGGTGCTTTGAATCTCATGCAGAATATAATCACAACCCTCACCAAAAGGATAAATTGAGCAGCATGATGTATGCAAAGGATGTACTTTCAAGAAGTAAACAGAATCCACATTCCATGATCGGGACACAAAAGCACATACAATCCTAGAAAGGATCCACTATGATGTCTATGGACCTTTCTCGACATCCTCTATTTCCAAGCACAAATATATTTTCATTTGTATTGATGACTTCCCATGAAAGTGTTGGATCTTCTTCATTTGGAAGAAGGATGAGACATTCTCCAAGTTTGCAGAATTCAAGGAACTTGTTGAGAACAAAACAAGAAATAAGGTGAAGGCTCTTGGGAGTAAAAACGGAGGTGGGTATGTGTCCCCTGAATTTAAGAATTTATGTGCAAAGAAGGTATTCGGCGAGAGTTGATATCGCCCCACAATCAACAAAAAAATAGGGTGGATGTGATAAAGAACTGTAACATTATGGGAGCAACAAGGGCGATATTGCATGATCAAGGTCTACTTAAACATTTGTGGGTTGAGGCATGCAAAAGAGCGGTATATTGGAAAACCAGAGTCCTCATCAAGTTTTGGGTGTGATTACACTAGAGGAGGCTTTCTCTGAGATAAAGTTAGATGTGTCATACTTTAGGATTTTTGGAGCCTCTATATACTACCATATCTCCAAAGAATATAGGAATAAGCTAGAGTTGATAGCAAAATTAGCAGTATTTGTGTTTGACACACAAAATCCTCACAACTATAGTGTGTACTTTCCATCCCTCAGAATAATAGTTGTGGGAATCGATGTAAAATTTAATCAAGATAAACTGATGCAATGTTCTCTTGAGAGGGAGCTTCAGATCCCACTCGAAGAAGATATTTTAGCTTCAAAGGAGGAACCTCAAGAAGTTGTGGAGCAACTGTAGGTTGAGGATAAAAGATAGGAAATAACCACTCAAGAAGAACCTTCTAGAGAAGGTAGAAAAAGGACTAGGGAAGCTGAGAGACTTGTGCAGCATGCGAGGGAGAATGTGGGTGTTCCTTCAAATTAGTGTAGGTAGAGAAGGTCACCATATTAGTACATTGGCTACATGTCTATAATGATTGATCTTATGGAGACCGAGCCATCAGCTTTATCAAAGTAGTAGAGAAACCTATATGGGTCGATACAATGGTTGAGAAATACGAATCCATTGAAAAGAACAATGTTTGGGAAGTGGTACCAAAACTAGTACATAAATCAGTTGTGTGTTCAAGGTGGATGTTCAAGGTAGAGCATGAAGTCGACATAATCATAGAGAAGTACAAGGCCATATTTGTGGAGAAGAGTGCTCTCAAGTTGAGGGGATTGACTATGAGCGGACCTTTTCTCCTCTAGCAAGGTATTCATGCACTAGATCAATTCTTGCTCTGGTTGCATAGATGGGGTGGAAGATCCACTAGATGGATGTAAAAAAAACATTCCTAAGTGGATTCATTGAGGCGGATGTGTATATATAGGAACTCGAAGGCTTCAATAATTTTTATCAGGAGTCTCATGTTTGCAAACTTAAGTGAGCAGTGTACAGTTTCAAGAAAGCACCCTGTGATTGGTACACTAGGATCGATAGTTGTCTCACTTATTTGGGATTCACCAAAATTGAAGCTTGATGAGGCTCATCAATAGGTATATCAAAAGGGTCATAATTCCATCCTCCATATTTACAATTATCTCTTTCTCACATTTATTACAATTTTTGTTATATTATGCTTAGTGAGGAGGATACAAGATGTGTTATTATGTCATGTGCCGGAACATAATTTAAAGGAAGGAATTGGGACAATTTTGAGATAATTTCAATGCAAGAGCTCGGAGTAGATAACATGGAGATATTCTATGACGTTGTCTACCCCAATAACTCCTTCAATCAACCAAGATCACCACTTTGTCTCTCATCAAATCGAAGTCATTGGAAGCCACATAAGATAAGGACATTGGTAGCTAGACCACTACAATTCAAGAAAGATCTAGATCTACCTTTCTCAAGTTTTGGGAGACAAACACCTCTATATTCTATAGAGTTTTTGGTATATACGATTTTGTATAAATAAACATGCCAAGGAACTCATTAGGATTCGAATTCTAGTTGCAGCTAAGAAGCTATTAAGCTCAAGAACCCGTGACTGTTATTTTTGACTTATTATGTGATGTATTTGACATTTCTATAATGAATGTGAAAAAGTTTCTTATTGATCGATCACTGAGTTAGTTCAGAGGAATGAGGTGCTTGGGTTTGGGCCCAACTGCAGTAGCTTAGTTCCCCTTTGTGTATTGATATTTTTCTTTATCTTAGAACGTTTATTATTTGTTGCATTTTAGTAGAATATAATTCCCCAAAAGGCCTTATGTTAGTGCCAATCTTGTTAGCCTATCACCTAGATCAAATGTGCTTTTACTATGTTTTTCAAGACTATCAAAATCAAAATTTTTATGTCAATAGGGTAACATAGCAAAATTTGGTCACTCTTTGTTGATTCTAGAAATGAGGTCAATCTTTCAGAAATTCACTCATGTTGGTCAAAAATCACATATTTTTTTGGAGGTGTCATAATAAAGACATATGAGTCATAACGAGCTTGGTCAGCCCCCGAGCTTAAATTTGCATCATAAGCCTCATAACGAGGGTCAACTATTCCATGCTACCACTCTCCCTGCTTGAACATCCACCCTAGTTTCCATGAGTGTCCGCGAGGTCACCTCCACTTTCTTCCTTTTCCTTCTCCCATCACAGCTAGTCGATAATTGATTCATGCATTGGAGGTCAAGGATCCTGTGGTTAGGACCTTCCTTAATTACCATTTGCATAAAATCTTTGTCATGGGAATAATCCATACTCTAAACTAGAGATGAAACACTGAACATACCACACAACAATGATTTGTGCTAGCTGAGGTGAAGCGTCATGCTCTGTGGGGGAATTGTCCCACATGTAGGAATTTACAGGGTAAGTTCCTCAGACAGAGCACCGAAAGGACACCGCTCACAAACAGATCACAGATCAATACACCAGTATTTTGACGTGGTTGAAACCCTCAGAGAGGTAAACAGTCCACGGCCTGCGCCAACGTGGCTACTACAGGCAATTTATTAATAAAAGAATGAAAATTTACATAAGCTTCTCTCATGCACGGTTAACCTACAAATGACCCTCCATGCGCTTTAAATAGAATTCAAGGACCAATCGGGTGTCAAGCCACGGATCAAGTGTCGGTAATACCGAGGAGAGAATGAACCGTCGGATTGTAAGTTACAAAATGTACAACGGTAAAGAAACACACTT
>APFE031373928.1:0-13617 GCA_000404065.3 Pinus taeda | reverse complement strand
TCATTCCGCCACTTCCAAATGGACCAAAAGACCAAGATAAATAATGTGCGTCAAGTATCTGTCTGAGCGCTCCACCAGAAAAACCCATCCTGTACAGAGGAAAAACCAAGGTAAGGAAAATCCAAAGATAAGGAAAGTTCATACTAGACTTGTTGTGAGGCTTGACATTGAAAGAACAAATGGTAGTTTGTCTCCTTAGCAGACAAACACAAGGCGCAGCGACCCAGTCCTTGCCATCCTCTCTTCTATAGTATCTCCCACGAAATATTCGTGTTCTGGAAGAGGAGCCATGAAAAAAGGATCATCTTGAGAGGACATGCAGCTTTCCAAAGAGGGAAAGGGAACATCTGCTGGACTGTGAGTACAGGCTTATGGGAAAGAGCAGCATAAATGTCTTTTACACGGACAGGAGAAGGTGCACGAGGCAGATTCCATGCCAAAACATCTTTTGTCCCCAATCTTCTTATAGCTAATCCCTGTAAATTTAGGCGCACATAATTCCACAATGGACGAAGATGTGGTGGAAAAGAGAGATCCTCGGCTTCCATCCATACCGGAGTTGATTTTGTCCATGATTTTATCAGTTTGTCCGAGCTAAAGAAGCCTCTCTTGTGTAAGAATGAGACTAGTGCGCGCGGCAAAGGGGATATCATTCTGTCATGTATGGAATCAAAACCAATGTAAACGTTTGTTCCAGAAAAAGTCTTCCACTGAAAAATTTCTCATTATGAAAGGCTGATCTTTGCGAAGGCTTAGCCAGATGGCGGATCCTCTTTTGATCCCCAAAGAGTTTCTTCTATACTAGAAATCAATACTTTTACCCTTTAGGTATTTTTTGTTGATATATATGCTCCATGGGCCATTCCCAAAAATACCCCGGAGGAGAGATTTGCATAGGAGAGCGTTTCCAATCGTCCTCATGTCCAGTAAGCCCCATCCTTCCGATTTTTTCGGTTTTGTGATAGAATTCAACTTAACCAGATGAAATTTTGATTGGTAGGATTTTCCTCCCCACAAGAAATTTGCTGCAAAAGATTTCATTTTTTTATAACAGGAGCAGGGAGGAAAAATAGGTGCGCCCAGTAAATTGCCAGCTGAGACAATACTGCCTGAACTAAAATAAAACGTCCTACCAATGAGAGGAGCCTTGTCTCCCATCCAGAAATTCTTTTGTAAAAATGATCCAAAAGCCAAGACCAGTCCCCTTTCTTGTTCCCTGTAGGCTTGAGAGTGAAACCAAGATATTTAAACCCATTGTCAATCGGCATGACTTCGATACCAAAAAGAGCGACAATCCAAGAAACCAGTTCCAGGTCGGTCTCGTTATGGTAAAGTTTTGATTTTTCCTTGTTTATACAGATGCCTGATGCGGACTGGAACCTGGATAAGATGTTAAAAAGACACTACCAGGATGCCTTGCAGAGCATAGCAAATACGAGAATGTCATCCACAAAGAGATTGTGGGATAAGAAGAAGTCCTTGCAAATCTTGATCGGCGTGAAGAAGAAACCAGAAGATGCTTTGTTGAGATGAATGCTTAAAGTATTCATAACCAGGATAAAAAGCAACGGAGAGAGGGGACATCCCTGACGGAGACCCCGTTCTGCTTTGAAGAAAGGAGACGGAGTACCATTGACGATGACCGCGAAATTGATATTTTCAACACAAGCCATGATCCATTCTATCCCCTTAGATCTTAAACCAATTTTCGCAAGCAAAATCCTGAGGAGACCCCATTCCACACAGTCATAGGCTTTTTTCAAGTCAATATTTAAAATGGCCGCCTTGATATTTTTTGTCCGGAGAGAGAAGAGAAATTCTTGGGTTAGTGCCACGGCATCCCAGATATTTCGATCCTTCAGAAAAACGTGCTGTTCTCTGGTGATGAAGAGGTTAAACACCGGTTTTAACCTTTCCGCAATGATTTTGGTGATAATTTTGAATAAGGAGTTATAGAGAGAAATCAGTCTGTAATCCAGGAAGGAAGCAGAATTTCCATTTTTAGGAATTAGAGCGATAAGAGTGGAAGATAGGGCAGAGTGTATATTTCCGGACATGCGAGATGCCTCCACCATATGCAGCAGGTCCACCTTGAACAGATCATAGAAATGTAGAAATAATTCGATGGGCCAGCCGTCGGGGCCCGGGCTCTTGTCCTTTTTAGATGTTTTCATGGCGGCTAGGAGCTCTTCTTCTGTGACCGGTTTGATGAAATTTTCATATGAGGACTCATCAAACATTTCAGGCATATGTTCGGCAGCCCAAAACATGTCCATTGCATTACTTTGTTTCCTTTTGTACTACTCCTGAAAAAACCGTGCAGCTTCATTAGAGATTTCCTCCTGTGAATAAAGAAAGCCACCGTTACCATCCTCAATCTTCCAGATCGAATTCCTCCTCCTCCTAGTGTTTGCAAAGTTGTGAAAAAATTTAGTGTTGTGATCCCCTTCCTTAAGCCACAACGCTCTACTTTTAAGCCTCCATAGCGCCTCTTCTTTAATGAGGAGGTTAAGCTTCTTTTTTTCTAGATACCTGATGAGGATCTTTTTTCCGAAAGACATATCATGAAAGGAGGACGAGGAGATGGCATTCAGATCCTTTTGGATGTTTATAAGCTCTTCTTTATCCTGTTTAATTTTCTGAGTTTTCCATTCTTTTGCAGACTTTTTAAGGCACTGGATTTTTTCTCGGAAGGTAAAGAAGATCGCCGCTTCTGATCCCTTCATCTCCATCCATTTTTTAGTTATAACATCATTGAAAGATTTGTCCTCCAGAAATATCTTGTTGAATTTAAAAGAGTATTCCCTTCTGATTTGAAAAGCTCTCCATCCAAGAATAATGGGCTTGTGGTCGGACGTGCAATCATTTGCAATGGAAGAGTATGGCATACCCCATTTTTCGATCACATATGCTTTTATTAGAAAACGGTCTATCCTCTTGGAAATATAAGCTGACCCCAATCTGCCATTTTCCCATGTTGGCTTCAATTGATCAGGAATAACATCTACAAGATTCCTGCTGAGGAGCCCCATCCTAATCTTGTCAGACAGTGGGTCTCTCTTCCTGCAATTGCCCCAACATTCGTCAGGACTAAGTGTGACGTTTAGGTCCCCAGCTAACAACAGAGAGTCAATGTCTAAAATATCGGAAGCAAACAGTCTGTCCCAAAAAAGGGACCTGTTCCTACAAGGAGCATAGACATTAAGGAGATTCAAACAGTGTACATGGCCTCTGACCGTCGCCGAAATCATGATCCCGACGCAACATTTGAAAGCTTTAGCTTTGATCCAATCGGGGTCCCAAAGGACAGCAAGACCACCCGATAAGCCATTTGCTCCGGTAGAAACCATGAACCAAGTCAGGAACATTTTCCTGAAGAAAGCTATAGACACTATACTGGGATGCATGGTTTCTTGAATAAAAACAATTATTGGAAGAGCCTGAAAGAAAAACTTTTTAAGCGCGAGGAATTTATGGGGGGCACCCAGACCTCGAATATTCATCGAGATGAGAAAGGTCATCGAGAAGATTCGCCAGCCATGCTTGCTCTAAGAGGTTGTGGGGCGTCGGACTCCAGAATAGGAACTTCCACCAATGATAGATTAGTAATACCAAAATCAGTAGCAATCGATCTTCCTCTGAAGTGTTTGCTGTCACCCTTTTTTTTCTTCCTTACAGTGATGTTCT
The DNA here is from genome assembly GCA_000404065.3 of Pinus taeda. Taxonomy (NCBI): domain Eukaryota; kingdom Viridiplantae; phylum Streptophyta; class Pinopsida; order Pinales; family Pinaceae; genus Pinus; species Pinus taeda. The sequence goes on along the minus strand of APFE031373928.1, from coordinate 9,930 downwards.
TGGCAGAATTTGGGCTGATGGAGAGGTGATTGGGCCGGGATGGCTTGTGGATGGTGAGTGGTTCAAACTCTAATGGGTTCTGTTGGATAAAAAGGTCGATGTCACTCTCGAGGTTATTGATAGGCGAGCCAGATGGAGAGTTACAGGGGGTGGGTGCATCCGCCAGTTCTTTTCCTTTTTTGGACCCAATCGAAAGAAAAAACGAAGGGCAGGCAGGGGAGGAAGGAGAGGAGTAGATCTGAATGGTGTGAGAACCAACCATAGAATCCCTTTGATTCATGGCGGGAGGGGAGGGAACGAAATTCTCCAGAAAAGGTTCAGGAATGGGAGAGACGGATACCACCTTAGATGGGCGAGGGGGGGGAGCACGGGGTAAAACATATGCCCTGGTTGGATCCTCAACTTGATAGTTGGGGGAGCAGTCTAGTATACCATGGTCCGCAGAGAGAGACTCAGACCCCCGAGGCCATTTCTTTAGGAATGGAGACTTATTGTGCCTTCTACTAATGCGGAGCTTGCAATCCTTGATGAGGTGTCCTGTCCTGTGGCATCTTGAGCAACGAAAAGGGATGCCCCAGAAATCTATTCTCTACCTAATCTGCATACCGTCCCAAATGATATCTATGTATTCTGGGTATGCACCTTTGAATGGCTTCTCAATGACAATCCACGCAACCCTCTTATCTCGTTCACCCCTGCACCATGGATCAACGTAAATAAACTTCCCGATCGAGTTCCCTATTTCTGAGAGAGTCTCAAAAGACCAAAGTTCCAGGGGAAGGTTCGGCAGTTTGGCCCAGATCAAAGAGTTTGAAGGCGTATTCTTTAAAGGATCGAATCCCATGTACCACTTAGACAGAAATAGGAAACTTCTACCATCTACCCATGGTTTGCTGTGAATAACCTCCAAATCCGTCGCTTTGAGGAAGTGAAAGGAATACCAATCCTTCATGAGACGCGAGATAATGGGAGTGTAACCTATAATAGTGGACCATTTTTCCGACAGCCAATTTCTCATATCCAATTCCTTCATGTGCGGGAAATGCCATTTCTGGACTAGAGCCAGCTTTTGTAAGCTGTCAATTCTCTCCGCTAGGAAGACACTGTTCACTGTGACCGCCCTGGGGGGGGACCTATTTTAATAGGATGGCAGTGGGAGTTATAAGGCTTTTCATGAGCTGGTAGGTCCCCTTTATTGCCACTTGGCCCGCCAGGAGTCTGGAGGGGGCGGACCCCATCCACAAAGGGGGACAGAGTGGCATTACTAGTTAGAAACATATCTTCCACGGTAGCACGCCAGCTGTAGGGCGTATCGTGGGCCCGTTTTGCTTCAGGCGTTAATGAGAGCCTGAGTGTCGGATGAGTGATCACCGTCCGACATGGTGGAGGAGGAAATAACAAAAAAAGTCCCCAGAAGGCCAAGGCTCGGAGAACGAGAGAGAGCAAATCCCGAAGAAGAAATGTTACAGTCACAAAATGCCTGGATGGAAGGTCGTACCTGACAGAAGAGAGAGGCCAGGTACAGAAAAGGTTGCTAAAAAAGATATGTTATCAGAGACATAGATACGACCAGAGAATGTTCAGGAAAAAACAACTATAATTTCAAGGACGAAAGGAGAAACAAGGACCCCCGGGTACAGATAGAGTAGCCCAAAAAGACCAATCACTTAATGAGGGCCGCCGACAGAAAGAATTTGAAAGAATAGCTGACGCTATCAAGCCTGTAGGATTCCCAAAATGAATTAAGGATTGTTATCACCGGGAAATTCAAACCTGCGCTTCCGGCAAAGATACTGGAAAAAGCTATAGTAGCAGACGGGAAAACCAGGGGGACAAAGATGAAGGCCAAGCTCGAGGAACAACCAATCTATGCCGATGGCTGGGGCCGACAATCAAAGCAGCAACAATAAACGCAGAAAATACACCACCATTGACCAATTTTGAAATGGATATCCGAGCATGGGCTATAGATGAAACAACGGGACTTTAAAATCCTAAGGAGAGGGATACACATGATTCTAGTGGGAATAGATACAGGAGTTCAACGACCATGAGTTGTTCAAAAGGTGAAACCGACAAAGAACAACAGCTATCGTGTCCAGAGACTCCCAACCACATAGGCAAAGAGGAGAGCCACAAAGATAATGAATATGCAGTTCAGAATTCTGAAGATCTTAAATAAAAAGAAATACCATTCTTGGATGGGACTAACCCTTGTGGACGATACCGTGAGTTCATGGAACCATAATCCAGGAGAAACAATACGTATAATCACCCAAATATAATATAACTAAAACAAAATAACAAGAGTCGAGACTTGTGATACTAAAAACAGATCAGAAACCATCCCGGAAATGCAAGACAATGAAGGCAAAACCTTAAGAAATATAGTTAATGAGGATGTAAGCAAAAAACTCACCTGAACCGGAGAAAAAGCCTGTGGCGCTAAAGGAGAACCAACCATCAACAGATAGTAGAGTAGGGTTTAGAAGAGACGCAGGGGAAGGTAGATGAGAGGCGCAAGGAGGAGCCCTGTGCCCAGACGCTGGGAGCGATGCTAGAGAAAACTGGATACTAAAGAGAGGCCCAGAATATAAAGAGAGAGTGCATGAAGCGATAGAGCAGAAACATGGCAGCAAGACATGGGCATGCAGAGCATGAAGCTAGCGAGAAAACACGTCAAGATCCTCTAATACAGACAAAAGTTGGTAGGGATGGTGACCCAAAAATGGCGGAGCCAGTAGAAGCCTCATGGCTGCCAGTGATTGGTGACTATGGGTAGATAAACTCACCTAGTTGGCTCCTCGGATAGTTTTCTGTAGTTGACTGCCCAATTTTTTTCTATATATAAAATTCATATTAAATATTATTTGAAAAAATAATTTCATATAATTATACTTCAATTTGTATATCCCTTGATCGTGATATCTAAATTAAAGTATTTGATCGTGCCATGGAATCGCAATACACGTCATCACCACTCCGCATCCGATGTTATGATGTTTTGTAGTATTAAAAAAGAATCTAGATAAGTGGGTTCATATATTTTGGAATAGGTTTTAAAAATTAGAATTAATTATTAAATATTTAGCGGAATTAGAGATTTTTTTTCAGAAATTTTTACTAAATTATAAATCAAAATTCAAATATACTTTTAGTGTAATTATACATTTTTCTTTTTTAATAAAATTGTAATTTAAAGAAAGTAATATAAATAATAGTATAAATTTTATTTAGGATTTATTTTTTGCATAAATACTATAGATAAATGTGATATTATAATAAGTTATCTATAAATTAAGAATTTACATAATAAAGTGAGAAATTTTCATGTTTACAATTTTGTTATATATATATTAGTAAATAAAATATGTTTAACTTAATATTAATCCCTTTTATTATAATTGTAATAAAATTAAACAAAAAAAAATTATTATAATTAGTGTTAGTTTTTAGTTTTTAATAAATGTGACATTATTATGAAATAAATATTTTTATATTTGTTTGAATTAATATTACCAACATATAACTTATATACTACCTTATAAATATATCTTTAAACATTTAATATTATAAAATTCTTTAATTTTTTCGAGTTATTATATTAATAAATTTTATTTTTAATATTTAAATTATCTGCTTTACCAATCGATTAACTCTGAAAAGTCTTTTAAAACAATCAATAACCATATTATATAACTTAAAAATTATAATTAATAAACATTTACTAAATTTTAAAAGATTATAAATTTAATGAACATTTACTAAATTTGAACCATAAAGTCTTAAAAAGAAAACTAAAAACATAAAATATTAGTCTAGTTTGTATCGACCAATGAACAACCCTTTTGGAATATTACTCAAGCTTATATCATCTGCGTAAACAACCTTTTTGAAAGTACTCTATGTACCAAATCTTTGAGAGAGAGAGAGCTACACATTTAAATCGTTCATAAAATATTAAAAGATATAGTAATTTTGTAACACGCTATGCTCTGAGTGGTTATTCATAGTTAATTATTTTTTAATGACTTAGATATATATAGTTGTTGTTAAGGCATGACAAGGAAATTTTATATGAGGATGAATCGATAAAAATTAGATAATGTAATAGTATGTTGTGTAACCATTACGATTATCGATAATAACCAAAAAAAAGATTAAATCTTGAATTTTTAAATAGTTAGAATTAGTTATTAATTTTTCCTTTCTTAAACCAGACCAAAAAGCCCAAAACTTAATGGAAGAATCCAAGGATAGCTAGAGGCTCGAGGATGTGTGGAAAGTGAGATTTTATGTTGAAAATCAAAATGCTGCTGGAGAAAGTTACTCTTGAGTCGAACATTCTTGACCTGAACATAAAGTCAGTAGAATCCTCACACCGATTCATGAGTGTACAATACTAGACTATCAGTAGAATCCTCACACCGATTCATGAGTGAATCCTCACATCGATTCATGAGTGTACAATACTAGACTAGACTACAGTGAGTAGTCTTGAGGTCTAGGTACAGGTTATCTCAAGAATTGGAGTTTTAAATTCCAAATTGTTAAGTGTGGAAAAGGCTCTGTGTAGGCCGGATGTAATTGCCAGCATCACAGTTGGGTGGAAAGACATTCCTGTTGTTAATTATCTAAGCTTTTGAGAAAATAAATATACCTGTTAGTTTTTGAGAATTGGTTTATTCCTTTCTTTTTTATAAACAAAAGAAGAAATATGGGTGTAATCTTTGCCAGATAAAAAAACAAAAGTCGTGTGTTTATTTTTACTCTTTTAAAAAATAGACGAGTGTACTTTAAAGAAAAATGTTGATCTTCTTAAAAAGGCATGAAATTAATAATCTTGAATATTAAGACCTTAATTCAGAAAATTATGGGTAGAAATTTGTTCCGGATGTGGACTGAGTCGGTTAAGAAAAGACCACAGGGTTGATAACAGAGAAAAGGGAACCGATTGAGCCTCTAGTTCTGCAAGTTAAAACTCACTCAGAGGTGGTTCAGACCCAACTTATTTATTTGGAAAGACCGTCCATTGGGTAGTGAACCGGTCCTGGATAATCTAGGTCTAGTCACGACCAGAGAGTGTCGTAAAAGTGGACTAACAATAAATAAAGAGAGGAACAACTGTTTCTACTTTCTTGAAAATTAAATAGTGAAGCAGTTGTCTGAATTATGAACTAAAAATCACCGAAGATGTATATCTATATATAATTGAACAAAACTACAGTGTAAAACCCTTGAGTTATACTTATAAACATACTGTAAAACAAATAGTGAAAACTTGTTTTCCATTTGTGCACACACGAAATAAAAATGTAGATAACACCTCTAATAAAGAAATTACCAAGTGCAAAGCTTGTACAATGTTTCTTTTCAACAAACGAGTAGACTTCATTTCAAATCTTCCAGTTAACTAATTAATAACTTTTGTAGAAATCAGTAGCGACTCTTTATGTGGAAAGCACGCAGGGAATATCAACACACTGTAACTGTATCTATAAACAAAATTTGGGTACTGAAGGTTGGGGTTAGTTCGACTCTAGGTCGGACCCGAGATGGGGGTCAAGCAATCCGAGCCTAGAAAGTTATGTGTAGAACTGTGAGGGTCAAAGAGTAGATTTGCAGAGATGTTATCTTAATAGTTAACCATTTCATTTCTGTCTCAAAGAATCTTGGTAAAGACAAGAAAACTTTGCCAAAGACAAAACTAAAATGTATACTGTCATATTCATAACCCATAACCCTGTGACGGGAAAAACATCGAAACGATAAATACATTTATATTCAAAGGCGGAAGTTAATCTATATATATATATATTAATTATTGTATACAGTCGAAAATAAGTAAAAGTTCGGCCTCTTATGAAGGTTCGACTATATATATAGACTTTAAACAAAAGTGGTTGAGACAGTTGAAGAAAATTGCATAGGGAACCCTTTCTATTGCAATCTAGAGCAATGTTTAAGCGTGCTATCGAGTCAAAGTCAAGAAATGGGGGTACTGGGGTCTCAGTACCCTATTTAGACAAACCCAGAACAAAAGGGTACAAACCCTTGCACCATTTAGAAGAAGGAAAGAACATGGAAAAACGAAATGAATGTCTACCAGCATGCATATTGTGTCTCGACCGTTGCCCCAAAGTAGGGAATATGCATGTACCTATGCAATATCATCAGAAAATAGTCCAACCCTAATATAAATCCAGGGGAAAATCACAATTTTATATATATACACGATCAAAATTAAGTAAAAGTTTGGCCTCTTATGGAGGTTCAACTATATATATGGACTTCAAACGAAAGTGGTTTAGACCGTTGAAGAAAATTAGAAAGGAAACCCTTTCTCTTGCAATCTAGAGAAATGTTTGAACATACTATGGAGTCTAAGTCAAGAAACAGGTCTCAGTATACCTATTTAGACAAGCCTAGAACAAAAGGGTACAAATCCTTCCACCATTTAGAAGCAAGAAAAGTAAGAACCTGGAAAAATCAAATGAATGTCTGTCAGCAAGCATATAGTGTCTCGACCGTTGCCCCGAAGTAGTAAATATGGATGTACTTGCGCAATAACAGCATAAAGCAGTCAAACCCTAATATAAATCGAGGGAAAAATCATAATTACAATAAAAATACCAAGTTTCTTAGTTGAGAAGATAAGGTTTGGTTCATCTCCTTCAGAAACCTGGAAGGCTAGGCTATCAGAAGAATCGCGTAATTGAGAACCTCGAATAAATATTAACTGAGGGGTTTTCACAAAGAAATTTACGAGAGGAAGGACTGGCGCGACTAATACGAATTCAACTCGGAGGAGGATATGCCATCATTAGAAAGAGAAACAAGGAAACATGTAAAAGCAAGAAAGATGAGCGAGTGAAATTCAACCGAACAAATTCTTCCCAACATAAGTTAAGATTTGCGAATACGACTTTCCTGCGGGGGAACTTGGCGTTTCAGAAGGCACAGGTCTCACCGGGAGAAACATTATAGAGCCAAAAGCATATACCGTTTTTCCGCGGTTTCCCACCAAAAAAGGTGTAAATGAAAAAAAAAAGGCATAACATACAATAAAACGACAAAAAGAAAGACAAACGAAAAAGAAAGAAAAAGAAAAAGAAAGAAAAAGAAAGACAAAAGAAAAAAGAAAGACAAAAGAAAAAAAGAAAGACTGAAAGTCGGAAGGTCGAAAGACTGAAGACTGAAAGTAGGAAGGTCGAAAGACTGAACACTGAAAGTCGGAAGGTAGAAAGAAAGGAAAATCTAGAAAATTAAACCAAAGGTTTTGGGATGTTTGGAGGTCCAAGGGATGTTTGGAGGTCCGAGCCTATTTCAATAGTATCTCCATAACCAGTTCGAGGTACAGCTCAAGCAGATCCAGTCCAGTTCTAGTTCGAGTGCGAATGCCACATTCCTCCCATTGCTAGTTTCATATCCAAAGTCCCCCGTTCGAGTAAGCATCCTCGCCATTTTCAGAACCTGATAGTAGATAGTAGAGCCAACTGAGAGCGGATCCAGTTTCAAGTGCAGATCAAGCAAAAAAAGCATATACTGTTTTTCCGCGGTTTCCCACCTAAAAAGGTGTAAATGAAAAAAAAAAGGCATAACATACAATAAAACGAGAAAAAGAAAGACAAAAGAAAAAGAAAGACAAAAGAAAGACAAAAGAAAAAAGAAAGAAAAAGAAAGACAAAAGAAAAAAGAAAGAAAAAAGAAAGACAAAAGAAAAAAAGAAAGACAAAAGAGAGACTGAAAGTCGGAAGTTCGAAAGACTGAAGACTGAAAGTTGGAAGGTAGAAAGAAAGGAAAATCTAGAAAATTAAACCAAAGGTTTTGGGATGTTTGGAGGTCCAAGGGATGTTTGGAGGTCCAAGGGTGTTAGCGGGATTCTTGGGATGTTGGCGGGTATATTCATGAGTGATTGTTGGAGTTCGGTGCAGTAGCAGTATAAAAACATCCCCAAAGGCGGCTTAGGGATGTTTATTGGCTTGTTGGTTGGAAGGTGGGGTGATGGGGCATCTTCAAGGCTGAAGGCTCAAGAATGGGCTGTTTGGTTTTTGGTCGAAAGGTGGGGTGATGGGGCATCTTCAAGGATGGCTGAAGGCTCAAGGTAGGCCGAAGGCCGTGGTTTTGTGTGCCGAAGGGTGTACCCTTAAAGGCTGGCCGAAAGGCTGGCTGAAGGCTCAAGAAGGCTCACTGAGCCGATGTCTCACTGAGCCAAAGGCTCAATCACTTGCCCTTCGAGCTATATTATTTTAATCGTCTTGCCCAAAGGGCAAGTGATTGAGCCTTCGGCTCAGTGAGACATCGACTCAGTGAGCCTTCTTGAGCCTTCAGCCAGCTTTTCGGCCAGCCTTTAAGGGTACACCCTTCGACACACAAAACCACGGCCTTCGGCCTACCTTGAGCCTTCAGCCAGCCTTCGGCCATCCTTGAAGATGCCCCATCACCCCACCTTCCGACCAAAAACCAAACAGCCCATTCTTGAGCCTTCAGCCTTGAAGATGCCCCATCACCCCACCTTCCAACCAACAAGCCAATAAACATCCCCTAAGCCGCATTTGGGGATATTTTTATACTGCTACTGTACTGAACTCCAATAATCACTCATGAATATACCCGCCAACATCCCAAGAATCCCGCCAACACCCTTGGACCTCCAAACATCCCTTGGACCTCCAAACATCCCAAAACCTTTGGTTTAATTTTCTAGATTTTCCTTTCTTTCTACCTTCCGACTTTCAGTCTTCAGCCTTTTGACCTTCCTACTTTCAGTCTTCAGTCTTTCGACCTTCCGACTTTCAGTCTTTCTTTTGTCTTTCTTTTTTTCTTTTGTCTTTATTTTTTCTTTTGTCTTTCTTCTTTTGTCTTTCTTTTTCTTTCTTTTTCTTTTGTCTTTCATTTTCTTTCTTTTTCTTTTGTCTTTCTTTTTGTCGTTTTATTGTATGTTATGCCTTTTTTTTTTCATTTACAGCTTTTTAGGTGGGAAACCGTGGAAAAACGGTATATGCTTTTTTAAAAAGCCATAGGGTGTCGACCACCCCCTTTAGGGTATTGAAAGATCTGCCTAGCTTTAACCCGTATCTAAAAAAGAGAGATCTGGTTTGTTGTCATCTGTTTCATCTTGCAGTAAGCAGCCTATAAAAATAGATCTGTAGTCATCCTGGAAATTTGGACCCACAAGCCTGTCCCTTGTCTCATGTGTAGTTCATTCTACATTTTGTTGTGCGAGGGGTGTGGGGAATGGAGTGGAGAGAGGTGCAGCGGGGTCACTGTCTCTCTGCGGTGAGAGTTTCCCACAGGGTATGGCAAAGGGATGAGGTCAGAGCTAGGGGTGATTCTGCGCTGTACAGATGAAGACAGGCATGGTGGTCCTGAGTTGGTCGCCGTCTCAGGAATTAAATGGACCATACTTGTACGCGGTAGGGTCAACGCAGGTAATATTGAGTCTTGGGGCAACACTGAGCCGTAAGCCATTGGTGACAAAAAATAGTACGTCCCACCTACGAAAAAGGGCCTAAACAACCCTATTCCTGTCCGTCAAGGAATGTGCTGTTCTGAAGTCTACAGGTCAAAAGATCAATTTTTAATGTCCTATATTTCTATTCCGGACCATTTGTTATTTGTAGTCCGGACCATTTGAATTTCTAACATTATACAGGTTCAAGATCAAATTTTAATGTCAGTAGATTGGTGGAAGGAAAAGATTTGAGTCAGGATTATTTGAATTTTCCTTTTGCCTGTCAGTAGATTGGTGGAAGGAAAAGATTTGATTCAGGTTTGTGCAGCAGGAGTTCGGTGCCGTGGTTTTGTGTGCCGAAGGCCGTGGTTTTGTGTGCCGAAGGGTGTACCCTTAAAGGCTAGCCGAAAGGCTGGCTGAAGGCTCAAGAAGGCTCACTGAGCCGATGTCTGAGCCTTGGGCTCAGTGAGACATCG